>BQNB010062980.1:0-35869 GCA_026074375.1 Tanacetum coccineum
TGGATCTTTGAACATATAATAATAATATAAGAAAACCTCAAAGAAAGATCCAAGATACTTACAAGAATGAAGAACAAGAATCAATAACACAAGATCTATACCCAAAATTACTAGATCTTGAAAAACCCCAAATAATAACCAAACCCTAATTTGTAGATCTTGAAGAAAACCCTTAAATCAAAGATCCAATACTTGCAAATACCTTAGATGTTATTAGAAATGAATTTAGTATGCTTAGATGATGCAAAAAATCAAAGAAAATAAGAACCCTATAAGGGTGTTGGTTGGCCATGGGTTTCAAGAAGACAAGAGGGAGAGAAGGAAAATTTTAAAGGCTTGAAAGTGATTATGAAACCCTAAGTTATGATATGTGATGGTATTTATAGGTCAAGAGCTAGGGTTTTGACTTGTAAAGTGGAGTATAAGTGACCAACAGACACCAAAAGTATGTGTGTGTGTGGTTCGGCAATAGGCAAGCCACAAGGACCATGTGGGTCAAAATTTTTGATCAAGGTTAATGAATTAGGTCTTAAACTTGAATTTTAAGTCAAATGGAGTCAAAGGGTGCAAGTAATCATATGGTGTTGTCAAACTAGAGAAATTGTGCATGAGAATGACTCTCTCATGTGTCACTTTCACCCACATGCATGAGAAGTTCAAGAAAAGATGCCATTTAATTAATTTCAAGGCTTATGGTGCATTTGGTTTGGGTTTAGGCGTCCACAATATATCAAGAGAAGAGGGTGAATTAAATTCTTAACTTATAAATATGAGATGAATGATAATTAAAGTTTACACGAAAAGATTTTGAGTTTTCGGGGTTCCATTAGGTCAAAAACGCGAAAAACGCAATTTAAACGTTAAGACGAAAAAATAAATACCGGGAGTGGTCGTAAACTATGAAACACTTAGAAAAGATAAAATAACTCATATAATAACTAAACTTATCAAAATCCAAAGTCGAAACGCGTCCGATGATGTTTTTCAGATTTACGCGGGTTAACTTCCCAGTAAACTGCCGGATTTAAACGTAATGTATAAAAATAAAAAATAATGATCGAAAAAGTTTAAAATTTTTACTGGAATTTCTCGGGGTGTGACACATTGTGATTAGGCTTTAGCCAAGTTATGTTACTTCTAGATCTTTCTTATGTAGCCTATAAATTGTAATCTCTTTATTGGATAATGCAAGGAGTTTACTAAACTTATATGGTAATCAGAGCAAAACCCTAAAACCTTTTCTCTTTGTTCCGCTGCCTAATACAATCATAGCATTCGGTATATATATATTTTTTCTCTTCGATTATTACTAAACAACACCAACCAATGGCAAATCACCTCTTCTTTATCTTCTTTGTTAATCTTTTGACTCGCAATTTGTGTCAGAATTAGTGCTTCCACGTGTTGATACTACCATTCTTCACAACATATAATATTGTTACTATTGAATCTTATTACTAGTACTACAAATTATTCTATCCTTCTTAATTGGTTTATTAGGTTTTTCTTGCGTTGAATATACTTGCTTTCGTTGAAGTTTCCGTTGATTGCCAAGAACAGCGATAATACTCTTCTTAGCTAAAATGTTACCGTCTATTCGGCTTCATCGAATGGGTCGAGAACAGCCCTTGTCATATTTTGTATCTCAACCAATTATGGCCCAAGGCACAAGTCGGTCTTCTTGGTTCCGCACCTGCTTTTCTCCTGACTCAACAAATATTTCTTCCTAGTGCATTTAACACTATGAATATCCAGGATCCCACTTGGAATATGGACACAGGTGCGTCTTCACACCTTAATTCTAATGTTAATAATTTAAGTACTATTTTTAATTCTTGCTTGTATCCGTCTGTTCGTGTTGGTGACGGTAAAACTATACCGGTCACAAACACGGGCCATAGCATTCTTCCCACTCTTCATCGCCCTTTGCATCTTTATAATGTTCTCGTAACCCCTAATATTATTAAAAATCTTATATATGTTCATCAGTTTACTCGAGACAACAATTGCACTATTGAATTTGACAGGTTTGGGTTTTCTATGAAAGATTTCTTGACTCGTCATATCCTTCTTAGATGTGATAGTTCAGGTGATCTCTATCCGGTAACCCAACCATCGTCTCTTCCAAGTGCTTTGATGTCTCTCGGTTCCTCTACGTGGCACCAACGCCTCGGCCACCTGGGTAACGAAGTGCTACGCTCTCTTGTTTCATGTAATTTCATTTCTTGTAATAAGGATACGTCTCATGATATTTGTTACGCTTGTCAGCTTGGCAAACATATGAAACTTCCATTTTCTAAGTCTACATCTATCGTTTCTAGTCATTTTGAAATTGTTCATTCAGATATTTGGACATCTCCAATTGTTAGTTCAGGTGGTTTTAAGTATTATGTTCTTTTTCTTGATCATTTTTCTCATTATTTGTGGATTTATCCTCTTCGGACTAAATCTGAAGTGTTTACAAAGTTTGTTCATTTTCGTTCTTATGTTAAAAATTGGTTTAAATGTGACATTCGTAGTTTTCAATGTGATCATGGTGGTGAGTTCGATAACACCCAACTTCTTAACCTTTTTTCTACACATGGGATTCAAATGAGATTCTCTTGTCCTAAAACCTCCTAACAAAATGGAAAATCAAAACGTATGATTCGTACTATAAATAATATGATTTGTACGTTACTTTTTCAAGCCCACCTTTCGCCCACATTCTGGGTTGAGGCACTTCACATGGCTGCTTACCTTCTCAACCTCCTTCCTTTAACCGCCATTCAAAATGAGATTCCGCTTACCAAATTGTTCAACAAACAACCTAACTATTCTAAACTTCGCACCTTTAGATGTTTGTGTTATCCTTATTTATTTCCACCACACAAACTTGCTCCACGAGCCACACCATGTATATTTTTAGGTTACCCGACCTATCACGAAGGTTATCGGTGTCTTGACCTAACCACAAATAAAATTATTATCTCTAGACATGTAACATTTGACGAACATCAATTTCCCTATGGAACCATTACACCTACCTCCTCATATGAATTTCTCGACACATCTCCCTCGCCAATTACTCGTCATGTAATACATAATCATATGCACAATACTCCACCACCAACACCTATCGTTGACCCACCAACAACTTAAACACCAACCTATACCCACCCTACTCCTTGCCCAAACCAGCCTAGTGGCTCACGACCATCTAGTGGCCCACCACCTGGTTTTTCTCCACTTACCTCGGCCCAATCCACCCATCACCTTACATCATCCACTAATCGGACCCAACCTATATCCAATTCAGCACCTATGGCCCCGGTTCCAACTGAAACTCAAAACCACACCACCTTTGAACCCGTCACTAATCCACTAACCCGAACTCACCCTATGGTCACTCGAAATTAGGATGGAACACGTAAGACCACTCAACGTCTAAACCTTCATGTTTCTCATATCTCTCCAATACCAAAATCCCCATCTCTTGCTTTATCTGATCCGCACTGGCGGAATGCTATGTATGATGAATATAATGCTTTAGTTAAAAATGGTACTTGGGTTCTCGTTCCAAGACCACCTGGTGCCAACATTGTGTGGTGTTTGTGGTTATTTCGGCATAAATTTCATGTTGATGGTTCATTGAGTCAGTATAAAGCCTAACTGGTTGCCAACGGTAGTAGTCAGCAGGTTGGCATTGATTGTAATGAGACTTTTAGCCCGATTGTCAAGCCGGCCACTATTCATACTGTTCTTAGTCTTGCATTGACCAAACATTATCATGTTCATCAACTAGACGTTAAAAATGCCTTTCTTAATGGTGATCTATCAGAGACTGTGTATATGCATCAACCTCCAGGTTTCGTAGATTTTCGGTATCCTCATCATGTATGTCGCCTTCAGAGGTCTTTATATGGGTTGAAACAAGCCCCTCGTGCTTGGTTTCATCGATTTGCTGCTTATGCTACCCGAGTTGGATTTTCTCCGAGTAGATGTGATTCCTCTTTATTTATTTACAGATATGGTACTGACACATCATATTTATTAATTTATGTGGATGATATTGTTCTCGCAGCTTCTTCTACATCTTTGCTTCAAAATATTATTTTCTCTCTACACAAGGAGTTTGATATGACAGATCTTGGTGCCCTTAATTATTTCTTAGGGATCTTTGTTACACGTGATACTACAAGGATGTTTCTCTCTCAGAAGAAATATGCTATGGAGTTGCTTAAGTGAGCGCATATGCTCAACTGTAATCCTACTCGGACTCCAGTTGACATTGAGTCCAAGCTTGGTCCTGAGGGGACTCCCATTTTAGATCCTACTTTGTATCAGAGTCTTGTAGGTGACCTACAATATCTTACATTCACTCGTCCTGATTTGTCTTATGCAGTGCAACAGATTTGTCTATATATGCATGATCCTCGGGAGCCTCACTTAGCTGCTCTCAAGAGGATTCTTCGATATGTTCAGGGAACTTTGGAGTTTGGTTTACAGTTATATGCATCCTCAGAATCTTCTCTTGTGGCTTACTCTGATGCTGATTGGGCTGGTTGCCCTGCTACTCGCAGATCTACATCCAGGTATTGTGTATTTTTAGGCAACAATCTTTTATCATGGTCTTCTAAGCGACAACACGCTCTTTCACATTCTAGTGCTGAAGCTGAATATCGGGGCGTTGCTAACGTTGTTGCTGAGACGGCATGGCTACGTAATCTTCTTCGAGAATTACACACACCACTACTATCGGCTACCCTTGTGTATTGTGATAATGTTAGTGTTGTTTATTTATCTGCTAATCCGGTGCAACATCAACGGACCAAACACATTGAGATTGACATTCATTTTGTTCGTGATATGGTTTCTATGGGTCACGTGCGTGTTCTTTATGTTCCATCTCGTTACCAATATGCAGATATCTTCACCAAAGGTCTTCCTTCGGCGTTATTTGAATAATTTCGCACCAGTTTGAGTGTTCGATTGCCTCCCGCTCAAACTGCGGGGGAGTGTTAATTGATATGTTTAGGCCCATTGTGATTAGCTTTAGCCCAGTTATGTTACTTCTAGATCTTTCTTATGTAGCCTATAAATTGTAATCTCTTTATTGGATAATGCAGGGAGTTTACCAAACTTACGAACTGTTCATGGTAGCCACTTCATATTCTTCTACTTTCTTCTTAATCCAACCATTTGCATCATCAAAACTTTATTCATTGATTTTTGTGACATCTAACTTGCCAAAAAAATAGCACATCTTGAAGAGGTCGCTACTACTGCTAACTCTACATTGTTGCCTGATCAAATTCTTGTCCACTTTGATTGGGACAACGAAACGGAGATTGAGATGGTGAAAAAGTTGTTGAGGCGGTGTCAAGAAACATGTGAGGGAGAAACTTATAGCAGAGTTGAAAAACTTGTTCGGGTCTGCGTCTGCTGTTAAAGGTGCAACATTTCTTATGAAAGTTCAAGATTAGGATTTGGAGAAGGCCGCCGAGATTATAAAGCGAGTCAATGAATCATACAACCATGTGAAAGAAAAGTAATTAATTTTGTTCAAACAATTAGACGTGTGTAGGAGGTTTCTAGTTTAAGGTTAGTGTTTCCGGCTTGTTTTGCAAACGAAAATGATGATGGTGGTTGTTATTTTGCAGCCCGGTATGTGTGTAGGTTATGTATACGATCTTTATCTATGAATGAAGTTTTTTTAGTTTTACTGCTTTTTTGTACTTATAAATTAGTACCTATAAGTCATAACGTTTGAATTTTTTATTTTCTTCCGCGACAAATATAAGGCATCCGAGGCTTAAAAATGTAAGGCTATAATGTGTGTTGTCTTTTGATAGTGTTATCGAACTCGAATCACATGTTGGTAATGCATATGTATCCCATGCGCTGGGATTTGATCAACCTATAATCGAAATAAAATCACATTAAAGACATCACACAAATGGTTATAACATTCACATACATCGATTAGTAAGAATGAATAACATTGTTTTAGCTTAAACTAATAAAAAGGACGCGTCCAGGATATACATAAAAGATATGACTATGTGAAAAAACACACATTGTTTATCCGATCATCTTTCAGATTGCATACATACATAATTACAAATCTGATAAGTAGAGGTGGCAAAAAGGGCGGGTCGGGCGACGGGCCAAACGGGCAATAAGCAAAACGGGTGATTTTTAAAACATGGGTCAAACGGGCCCTGGTCAAACGGGCTCGGACCAAACGGGTGCTGGCCAAACGGGCACGGGTCAAATGGTCTCGGGTCAAATGGGCAAAGAGTCCAAAATGTTTCTACGTTTAAGAACGTTTTCACACTTTTTCTACGTTTTCTACGTTCATGTACGTTTTTAAGCGTTTTCGTATGGTTTCACACACCTTTGCACGTTTTTGCACGTTTTTTCTAATTTTTTTTCTCGGCTCCGCTTTCGCACTTTTTACGCTTATTTTCGTAATTTTCTATCTCAACCGTTTTTTGTTTCAGATTTTTTCCCGTTTTTGTCCGTTTTTTATGTTTTCGTTTGTTTTTACGTTTTTGTCCGTTTATTACGTGTTCGTCCTTTTTTACGTTTTCGTCCGTTTTTACATTTTCGTCCGTTTTAGTCCGATTTCGTCCAATTTTGTACGTTTTCGTTCAAAAAATGTACGAGAACGTAAAAAAAGACGAAAGCGTAAAATAACGGGCAAAATTGTAAACAAACAGACGAATACGTAAAAAACAAACGAAAACGTAAACAAACAGACTAAAAAGAAAAAAACGGACAGGCGAAAACGTAAAAAATGAACGAAAACGTAAAAAACGAACGAAAACGTAGAAAAAACGGACGAAAACGTAAAAAAAACGAACGTAATCGTAAAAAAACAGACGAAAACGTAAAAAAACGGACGTAACCGTAAAAAACAGGCGGAAACATAAAAAACAAACGAAAACGTAAAAAAACGAACGAAAACGTAAAAAAATGAAGAAAACGTAAAAAAATGACGAAAACGTAAAAAACGAACGAAAACATAAAAAACGAACGAAAACGTAAAAAACGGACGTAGCCGTAAAAAATAGGCGAAATGTAAAAAAATGAACGAAAACGTAAAAAACGGACGAAAACCTAAAAAAATGAACAAAAACGTAAAAAATGGACGAAAACGTAAAAAAACGGATGTAACCGTAAAAAACAGGCGAAAACGTAAAAAACGAACAAAAACGTAAAAAACGGACGTAAACGTAAAAAACATGAGAAAACGTAAAAAATGAGCAAATGTCCAAAAACAACACTAGCTAGCTGATGGCACCAAAAAAAATACCCATCGTCAAAAAAATACCCGACCATTATACCTATGTTTTTTTGTTCCATCATATTCAATAGTCCATCAAGCCCGCTGACAATAAAAGAGAGAGTCCATTTAGCCCACTATACTTAAAAAAAGAGTCCAGTTGACCCAAATGTTGACTCGTGGGTATTATTTGCCAGCTCAACCGATAAGTGTTGTTTTGGTACAAAATGTATGTGGCCCGCACTAAGGGTATAAAAAAAACTGTAACGAATACAGACCCACATCAAAGTATTTACTTAACTCTGTTTCGTGGGTGCGGGTACTTAAGCTTGTCAACGTATTTATAGTTAGATACACCTATAAGTGCACAAAACATACAATTGCGTCTTGCAGGCTAAACTATCGTCCCAATGTACAAAAGTTTAGCCCGCTAGATGCATTACAAACTTGCTTCGTCTTTACGGGTTCTTTGTTTGTTTGGTTGTCATGGATTCTTGTTTCGGTATCTTTGCCTTATAACTGCAAGTGTCTTTTGCTGGTTGTAAAGGAAGAGGCCTTTTGGTAGATCTGACGCCGAAACTAGTCATTTTCATGATTTCATGTATACTTTTGACCTCTGTTGTTTTGGGTTGAGTTGACATCTAAGGGATGTTGATGGTCGAGACTACAGGCACACTTTTGACTTCCGCTGTTTTGGGTGGAGTTAACATCTCAGGAATGTTGATGGTTGGCATTGTGACTGATGGTTCATAGGGCCGGGCATAATGGCCATAGATTGCTGGTCAAATATATTATCAAGAATAAAGTCAACAAGGCCTCTTTTGCACCCGGGGACTAAAATGAAGCTGAGAGATATGTTTCTTTCCTTCAAGTGCTTTTAATTCTACCAGAATCTCAAACGGATCTTTGCTATCAACTTTTCAGAGCCAATCTTCACATTCCAGTATGCAAAGGTAGATCGCTTTTGGACTGAAGCAAGTCAAGTTCTCACTAGTTGAATTGTCCATGATGATCGCCTTAAAGCAATACCTGTAAGTTGAACATTTACATTTGCAATAACCATGAATGCAGTCCTGATGTAGCATTTGGTTAATGACTGAGTTTTTTTTAATAATATCTATAATGAAACAAAATAGATATATAGAAACAAATGCCTGTAATTACAGGTAGCCAGGTGGTAACATCAAATAGTTCATACATTTTGGTATCAATTTCCCTTATAAAAATGCTCATAATTATGGTATTTCTATAAAAATATGTACTTAATTGTTTCATGTTTCATTTTTAGGTAAATATGAGCATTGGAATGAAAAGACGCGGAAATGGAAAGGTGCGTGAAGAAATATGCATAATTTGCTAGTCCAGACCCAAGTTACGGCGTAGTTAGTTCGATGGAACTACGTCGTAACCTTTATTACACTCGAACCATGAAGCCTACTCAATTGATAGTTACGGCGTAGTTAACCCGTAGGGGTTACGCCATAACAAGGGGTGAAAATCAATTCTAGAGTTCCTACAGCGTAACTCATGCCTTTGGGTTACGACGTAACTATACTAGATCTGGAAGATACGCGTGCATTATGGAGGTTACAGCGTAACTCCTCACTAAGGGTTACGCTGTAAATATATCGAGCCTATAAATACAAGCCCTAAATCTGCTGATTTGGTCATTCACTCCACTCACCAAGGATAATTAGGGTTCGAAGTCAAGGGATTTCCAGCTCCATTCTGCCATCATTCCAAGGGAGAATTCACTTCAATCATAATTTGTATTAATCATTCATCAAGTAATTGTATCAACGTTAATGTTTAATCGATCCATGATTCTTTACTTTATGTTTTCTGAAATTTATAATATGAGTGGCTAAGCACTTCTAGTGCTAGCCTAGTTATGTATCTATTAATGTTTTGATATTTATTTCTTAGTTTAATTATCGTTTTGCATGGATATTCTATATGCTTGTTGATCGATCCTCGCGTTTTGATAGTGCTAAGGCTAGTGTAGAACCTATCAGCTAGCAATAATTAGGCGTGAATAGTTGAAAGGTAGTCTAATAAGTTACAAAAGATAGGATGGGATCTATTTCGAGTGTAGGGGTTGCCCATATCACCGCCTACATTAGATTAAACACTTATAAAGCGCGGGAAATCCTTTTGTTAGTTGGCACTTAATAGGAGGGTTTAAATATCGAGTAGTGGGATTGTTGACATTAGACAAGTCTTTAGAGTAGTTGGGGGTTTAATAACTATGAACTAGATACCCGACTTCTGTGAAAAAAAAGGGTTGGGATCATAGGAATTATAGGTTAGGTTGTGAATACAAGCCGAACACAATGATATTAGAACCACCATATAAAATGAGAATTAGACATCCCACTAGGAAATAACATCATTACATTAATAGAGTAGTAACTAGGTTAGCACGCATTTCTCCCTTGATAAATTTCCCCTTTCATTTTTAGTATTTATTTTCCTTACATTTTAATCATTATAACTAGCTTCAAACGTGACAATTAAAATTCAAATTTTAGACCACACACTTAGCTCTTGGGACGACCTCGAATTTACCAAAATCTACACTATACACGATCGGGTTCTCTGCCCGTTAGTGCATTAGTAGATCATAGGTAGTTGAGTTAATATAACTATCACAACTTGATATATTAAATAAAATACGCATCAAGTTTTTTGGCATCGCTGCCGGGGAGCTCAACTGGTTTTAAAAATTTAAATTTATGTACAAATTTTGCATTTATGATTTCGAATATTGTTTTTGTTTTTATCACTATTTTATTTTATTTATTAATCTGGTTGGTGTTAATTTTCAACATGCTCACGATGGAGCAATACTTGGCATTTACTCGAGGAAACTAAGTATCGGGGGTAGTTAAGCCCGAGATTGGCAACAATGTCAACTTTGAGATAAAGAGCCAGTTCATGAGTGAATTGAGAGAAAACACTTTTTTCGGGAATAAGAATGATGATGCTCATGAACACATGGAGAGAGTGCTTGAAATTGTTAGTCTTTTCAGTATTCCTGGCGTTTCTCAGGACGCGCTTATGTTACGAGTGTTTCTTATAACACTCACTGGAGATGCCAAGAGATGGACTGACATGATACCTTCAGGATCAATCAACACTTGGGACTTCTCGAGAAAGCCTTCATCCAAAGGTACCACCCTCCTTCCAAGACCGCCAACTAGCTTGAGGAGATTCATAAATTCAAGCAAGAGGGCGATGAGACATTGTACCAAGCTGGGGAAAGGTAAAGTGACCTTCTATATAAGTGCCCGACACATGATTTAAACAATCAATAGAAGGTTAATATCTTCTATAAAGGGCTGGACATTCCAACCCCCCAGATGCTTGATTCTCAAGGACCGATCCCTGGAATGACACCAACTCGAGCATTGGAGTTAATTCAAAACTTGGTTGACCATTCATAAAAATGGCACGATAGGGTCTAGTAACATAAGGACAAGCAATGGTAACTCAGATGGCATTGATGCTACTACAAGCAAGTTGGATAGTCTTGGGCGCGACATGAAGAAGCTAAAAGAAAATATGCACGCTATCCAAGTAGGTTGTGGGCTTTGTGGGGGAATGCATCTTGACAAAGAATGCCTGCTCAACGAAGAGGTATAGGGAGTTAATGAGGTCAAGTATGGTGAGTTTGGAAGGTCTTTTCCAATCAATAGTGGAAGCGGAGCTAGGTATCGTGTAGGTCCACCGGGATACTACATGTGTGTGGATAACCGTCCATCCGTTGGCAAGAAGAAACTGAGCCTTAAAGAATAAATAAACAAGTACATTGAGGAGTCAACGAAGAGAAGAGCTGAGACCGAAGAATGGACGAGGAAGCTTTAAGAGAACACGAACATGAATATATGGAATCAGAATGATGCACTCAAGAACTTAGAAACACAAATTGAACAATTCACAAAATATTTATAAGCAAAGGCTGCTAAGGAAACGCCAAGCACCTCTACCCCAATTGGTCATTGCAAGGCCATATTCGCTGATAACGGGGCCCCGGGTGTTGGTTCTTCTTCTAATTATACTAATGAACTACTAGGAGTTTCTTTTGTTTCTGATAGTGATATGCAGGAAATTAAGAAGGAAATGAGGGATCATCAGGAGTTCTGCCATGCCAACTGCCTCCAAAAGAGTTAAATACATGAAGTTTTACTCTTCCATGTCCTATTATAGTTTAAATATGTATGCATTGGTAGATTTAGGTGCTAGTGTCAATATCATGCCATTTTCCATGTTTAAAAATTTGAAGCTAACTAATCTTAAGGAAACAACAATGTTAGTTGAAATGGCTAATATGTCAAAAAAGGTTCATAGGGGAATAGTGGAAAATGTTCTTGTGAAAATAAATAAGTTTGTATTTCCATCTGATTTCTCGTAGTTATCGATATGTTAGGGGACATTCATGAGACTATAATGTTAGGTAGACCATTCCTATCAACCATTCATGCACGCATAAACGTTTTCCATAGGGAGATTTCATTGGGAAAAGGGGATGTTGGGAATTACGTTTTCCTAACTTAGTACCGACAATATTAATAGTTAGTACTGATAGTTATAGTTAGTACTGACAGTACAAAATGTTAAGTACTGATCAGTTAGTTAGTACCGATAGTAGAAAATATTTAGTACCGTTTAAGAGATTTGTATGAGATATTTTAGGAAAAGATATGTACGCGTTTTGTAAGCCTGTTAGGGTTTATCCTTGGTCTATAAAAGGATCCCTCTTGGCATAGTTAGACAGACGATCTCCATATACATCTCATACAAAGTATATCTCATAGTTAGTAATCTGTAATCATTCAAAGCAGATTAATAGAAATTATTATTTAGTTTTTCATTGTTCTTCTTAGTACTTGTGTTAAGATTCCGCATTAACACATAGTATTCATAATCAGTGTTTCTACATAGTCAACTGTATTTATACATCTTGGCTATCATCCTTAATAGGCTGCAGAGATCTATTCAACAAGGGACTCACAAGTGGTATCAGAGCCTGTGAGAAACTCTGAATAAGAAGAACAATCAAATCCAGTTATAAACCTTCATCCTTCAAAACTAAACATGTCTGGATCACAAGATGAAATTCCACCACCACCACCACCTCCACCATCATCACCACAAACACCAACCCAACAAACTCCTCATACAGTATCAACCATCAAGCTGCCTATTCTCAAAAAAGGAGAATATGATATATGGGCTATGAAAATGGAACACTATTTGGCCCATACAGACTATCCAATCTGGGAGGTTATACAAAATGGGAATGGTCCTGTATCAATCACTACAGATACACAAGGACAAATTAAGGTTTTGCCTCCCAGAACTGCAGAAGAAATTGTAGCCAGAGAAAGAGAGAGAAAAGCAAGGACCACCTTGCTTATGGCTCTACCAGAAGATCATCTTGCTAAATTCCATAAGATGACTGATGCAAAAGAGATGTGGGATGCCATCAAATCTAGATTTGGTGGAAATGACGAATCCAAGAAGATGCAGAAGTATATCTTGAAGCAACAGTTTGAAGGATTCTCTGTATCCAACACAGAAGGGCTTCACAAAGGCTATGACAGGTTCCAAAGTCTTCTGAGTCAGTTAGAGATTCATGGAGCAGGTGTATCTACTGAGGATGCAAATCAAAAATTCCTAAGATCTCTACCTTCTGCCTGGTCACAAGTTTCCTTAATTATGAGAACCAAACCAGGAGTGGACAGTCTCAGTTTTGATGATTTGTACAATAATCTAAGAGTCTTTGAGAGTGATGTAAAAATCTCTACTGCATCATCCTCTAGCTCGCAAAATGTAGCATTTGTCTCTAAGAACACCAGCAGTACTAATGAAGTTAGTACCGCTTATTGTGTTCCTAATCCTTCTGGTCAAAAGTTATAGTAGGAACAAACATCATCATACTCATTACTTGCTAATCAATCAAGTTTCCCTCAAGATCTGAGACTTGGAACAGATTGATGAATATGACCTTGAAGAAATAGACTTGAAGTGGCAAGTGGCCATGATCTCAATGAGAATGAAAAAGTTTTACAAGAAGACTGGTAGAAAACTACAATTTGATGCAAAAGAACCAGTTGGCTTTGATAAAACCAAAGTTGAATGCTACAATTGCCACAAGATAGGGTATTTTGCTAGAGAGTGTAGAATCAAGGGAAATCAAGATAATAGGAGGAGGGATGCATAGAATTCGGGAACCAATGATGAGAGCAGAACTGGAAAGAAGGAGGACTCTAAAGCATTGGTGACAATTGATGGAGAAGGTGTAGATTGGACAAATCATTCAGAAGAAGATGAAGATTATGCTTTGATGGCTTGAAACAGTTCAGACTCAGACACAGAGGTAATTTCCTGTTCAAATAAGTGTAAAGAGTCTTATGCTAATCTTAAAAAATTGTATGATGCTCAGAGAGAACAACTTAGTGATGCAAGCATAGAAATAAAGGCATATTCTCAAGGTCTTAAGAAAGTTGAAGCACAGTTAGTTGCTCATCAACAAGGACAACTTTGGTATGAACAAAAGATAAAATTTATGAAGATAGACTTAGATGATAAAACAGATGTTCTAACATACCATAAGAAATTGCTAGCAGAAGCTCAAAAAGAAAAAGAATGAATTCAAGGCTAAAGTAGAAAAATGCATAAACTCGTTCTAAGAATCTAAGTAATACTCTTAATAACCCAAATGAAGAGCTAATGAATAAATTTGGGCTGGGTATGGGATCACAGATATGAAGGTATTGATCACTGATGAAGAAAACCGAGTATAACGAATTTGATGAAGAAGTAGAATCTCCCAAACTTGTGTCTTATGTCTTGTACTATCTACATGATGTCGAACTTATAAATAAATCTATGAAATATAAGTAGACCGCAACCTCTTGACAAAATCCTCATCTTCTATGAGACACGTACTAAGTGATAGCAAATGTGAGCATTGAGCACCATAAGAAAAATCACACACCTTTGCTAGATTTGTCAAGTCTTCGTCATCATCAATTAAGCACGAACAAGTTATCTTTAAAGCCAACCATAACTTTAAGATATGATAAGAACACGCACCTGTGAAACTCAACTACAACATCAAATAAGCAATATTTAATTGTCTTCATAATCACATCTTAAATAAATCTCCAAAAACGAGCCATAAAATCAATAAGAATAAACTATTTGAAAAATAGTTATGTCCGAGATCCAAATCTATCCGAAAACCAAGTACTGTCCGATATTGGACAAGCCTAGCAGTACAAACTGCTTTGTCAGATGACTCTGGCAGTACTAAAATTCAAGTGCAGCAATACAAACATCCAACCCAATCAGCAACACTTTTTCCGTCATAAAGCTTTCACAAAAACTGTCATAATAATCTGTTAGCGACAAATAATCTGTCACTAAACTGTTGGTGAACTGTCACAATCTGTTGACACCATCCTCCCATTGTCTTTTAGTGACACTTAATCTGTCATTAAACCGTCACTGATCTGTCACTAATCCAGCAGTATTAACAACATATGGACAGTATTAACTTTATCAAAGACAATATAAACAAAGTGTATTCAATCAGTCCATAAAGTCGCACCATAGCAGATCCCATAAATCAACTAAATATGCAAATCCAATCTGCTATGAAGTATACCATCATTAAGCCAAACGTTGGCTGTTAACCTAAACCATAATTATTTGATGGTACCTGCTGCGTCTTTTCTTCAACCAACAGTAGCTTCTATAAACCATGAAGCACGAACCAGAAAACCACAAAAAGGAACGATGTACAGCAACAACAATCAACACCTTATTTTTTGTTTTTCAAATTAGGGTTTATAAAAACTCTAGTTTTAGATTCGAACACAAAAACAGAAAGTAAACATGAACAAAACCTTGTATAAACCCTAGATCAAGAGCAACCTGCTCTGATACCACATGTTAAGAATCGATTTGCCCATCTAGGATATAATAACATTGAATAACATAATATGCAACGGAATAAACAAGAACATCAATGTTATGAACAAGGTTTTTCATTCAAACAATTTCCCTATTACCCCAACTATAACTTGGGGCTACTAACTACTACATATACATCTATAATATGTCTATTACTAACAAACTACTAACTATGGTGTACACACATACACGTGTGCTTTGTGAAAGAACTTCAGCATTTTAATCTCTTTTATGTGTTACAAATGTATGACAAAAAGAACAAGGTACTGTTTACTGACTCTGAATGTCTTGTTTTGTCTCCTGAATTTAAGTTACCTGATGAAAATCAAGTATTACTTAAAATCCCCAGACAAAATAATATGTACAGCTTCAATTTAGAGAACATTGTTCCTTCAGGAGGATTGGCTTGTTTAATTGCAAAGGCCACAACTAATGAATCTAACAAATGGCATAGGAGGTTGGGTCATGTTAAATTTAAAAACTTAAACAAACTTGTGAAAGTAAATCTAGTAAGACGTTTGACTTCAAAGATTTTTAAAAATGACCACACTTGTGTTGCTTGTCAGAAAGGAAAGCAACACAAGGCCTCCTGTAAGGCCAAATCAGTGAGCTCTATTAGTTACTCCTTACAGCTTCTTCATTTGGATTTGTTTGGACCTACATCTGTAAGGAGCTTAAACCATAAGACTTATTGCCTAGTTATCATTGATGATTTTAGCAGGTTTAGTTGGGTGTCCTTCTTAAGAACTAAGGATGAAACTAGTGCACTCCTTAAGGACTTTATAAGACAAATAGAGAACCAATTAAATCAAAAGGTTAAAACAATTAGATGTGATAATGATAAAGAATTTAAGAACATGGATTTTATTGAATTCTGTGGGTCAAAAGGGATCAAGAGGGAATACAATAATGCCAGAACTCCACAACAAAATGGAGTTGCTGAAAGAAAGAACAGGACCCTTATTGAGGCTGCTAGGACCATGCTTGCAGATTCATTTTTACCTAACACTTTTTGGGCTGAAGCAGTTAGTACTGCTTGTTATGTTCTAAATAGGGTATTAGTGACCAAGCCTCATAATAAGACACCTTATGAACTTTTAACTGGTAAGATACCAATTATAAGTTATATAAGACCTTTTGGGTGCCATGTAACCATCTTGAATACCATTGACCACCTGGGCAAGTTTGCTGGAAAATCAGATGAAGGGTTTTTAGTTGGGTATTCTCTACAAAGCAAGGCTTTTAGAGTATACAATTTAGAAACCAAAAGAGTTAAAGAAAACCTGCACATCACCTTTTTAGAGAACAAACCAAATGTTGTAGGGAAAGGACCAACTTGGCTTTTTGATCTTGATTATTTAACTGATTCTATGAATTATCATCCTGTTAGATCAGAGAATCAAGCTAACCTACATGCAGGTCAACAAGAAGCTAATCATAATGCAGGTACAGAAGACATTATTGATGCAGGGGATTCTGAAAAAGAGGATGAATCTGCTCAAGACTGCTTTGTACTGCCAATATGGCCTTCTTATTCTTCAACAATCACTCCTGATTTAAAGACAGATGAAAAGAGAGAAGGTCCAAGAGAGGAAGAACAAGTCTTTTTGGATGAACTTGAAAGACTTAAGAGGCAAGAAAAGGAGGCTAATGAGGAAGCTGAAGCTCTCAGGAAGGAGTATGCACAAGAAACTGAGAACTTGGTTATACAAGCAGGAGCTGCTAAGGCTAGCAGTACTAACATTTTTAGTACTGTTAGCACACCAGCTAAAGCTAGCAGTACTAACCTAGTTAATACTGTTAGCATACCAGTTAGTACTGCCAGTCCTGATGAGGGACTATCTCTTTCTGATCCAACAAATCCTGATCAAGATGATTCAGAAATACCTCCACTAGAGGATATTTATCAAAATTCTACTGATGGTATCTTTACTAATTCATCTTATGATGATGAGGGTGCAGTGGCTGACTTCACAAACTTAGAAAATGTTGTGAATGTTAGTCATATTCCCACATCAAGGATTATATCTTCTCATCCTTCAGCTCTTATTCTAGGAGATCCAACCTCAGCAGTTCAAACAAGAAGCAAAGTGAATAAAAGTTTTGGAGCCCATGCTTTTGTTAGCTATGTCTAAAAGCAAAGGAGAAATAACCATAAGGACTTCCAGCATTGTTTATTTGCTTGTTTCCTATCTCAAAATGAACCTAAGAAGATTTCAGAAGCACTTGAAGATGAAAGCTGGGTTGATGCTATGCAAGAAGAATTGCTGCAGTTTGAGATACGGAAAGTTTGGATACTTGTAGATCTGCCTTTTGGGAAGAAGGCTATTGGCACAAAGTAGGTTTATCGAAATAAAAAGGATGAGAGAGGAGTTGTTGTTAGAAATAAAGCAAGGTTAGTTGCTAAGGGACATAGGCAAGAGGAAGGTATAGACTATGATGAGGTTTTTGCTCCTGTGGCCAGAATTGAAGCCATAAGGATCTTTTTAGCCTTTGCCTCATACATGGGCTTTATAGTCTATCAAATGGATGTGAAAAGTGCCTTCCTTTATGGCAAAATTGATGAGGAGGTATATGTGTCTCAACCACCAGGTTTTCTAGATCCTAAATATCCTCAGAAGGTCTACAAAGTGGTAAAAGCTCTCTATGGGCTACATCAAGCTCCCAGAGCCTAGTATGCTACTTTATCTACTTTCTTGTTGAAGAATGGATATAGAAGAGGAACCATTGACATAACTCTCTTCTTAAAGAAGGACAAATATGATATCATACTAGTTCAAGTCTATGTGGATGATATCATCTTTGGGTCTACAAAGAAATCTTGGTGTGATGAATTTGAGTCATTAATGAAGAGTAGATTTCAGATGAGTTCAATGGGAGAGCTCACTTTCTTTCTTGGATAACAAGTCAAACAGAAACCAGATGGTATCTTTATTAGTCAGGATAAGTATGTTGCAGAAATCCTGAAGAAGTTTGACTTTGCATAGACTAATGACACTAAGTGTAATTGGAGTTCCTACTTAAATTTGGTTCTTCACGTTGGTCCATTACTAGTACAATATATGATGGTCTAGACTCTTTGTTGTTGTAATATTGTTTTTTAGCCTTATGGACTTGCGTGTACTTGTTTTTCAAATGTGCAAGGTCATAAAAAAATGATTTTCAAATTTTAGTTCAGGTAAGTTTCTAATGGGTTCTTTAGATGATAACGATTGAATAAGTCGCATATTGGCGTGACCCAATCTTCGATGCCATAAGGTTGAAGTATCATCTATCGATGTTAGAAAAAGACTATCTTTAGGAGAGTTTTCCTTTTCATTATATTAAAGACTTTTTCGCATAGTCCCTTTCTATGGTATTTGACTGATGAAATAATTAACGTCTATTTTATAGCATCATTTACCCCATGTAATTAACCTATTTTGTATAATTATTGCAAAGAATTGTTACTTAATCGTTTGTATTTAAGGATTGCAGTAATTATAGAGTACTTGATGAATATTAGCAAAAGGCGCGCATTTTGGAGCTTAAACGAAGATATTTTGAAGATTACTATTCTGACAACTAATACGTTGTATCCATCAGGAAGATCGGTGTATCTGTGGCCTGCACTCACCAAAGACCAACCCGGTTGACACAAGACCAATATGCCGTAGAAGGTATGGCACATCGTTGTATTCAAGCTATATAGAAATAAAATATTCTAGAAGATATCAAACGTGGTCCCTACTCCAAGAAACTCCAATACGCCGTATCTAACACCTTGGATACGCCACCGACTCCAGACCCTATAAATACAAAACTCAAAAAAGAGTTTTAAGTGTGCTAAATCATATTCTCGATACCTAAACCACAAAAGTCGATTTTCAGAGGAGAAAAAAAATAGAAGAGTCTAGCAACGCATTTATCAATCCTTAAGGTGTTAGTGTAATTTCTTATATTTTTGTAATCGTTCCGTTTTTAGTATCATTCGTTAGCTCAGTTATTTTACCTTGGCTAAGCCATTACTCTTGTATTAATTATGATGCTTGAAGGCTAATACCTTCAAGTATTAACCATTATTATGAAGATCTAATTGTTTGGTTTTGTTTATATCTCAATTTCTTAATTTTCAATTGTATGTTGTTTATGTTTATCGAATTTTATAATTGTTTACGTGCTTTGTATGCGACCTATCACTTACAACTTGGGGGTGGGGGATCTAGTGATATGGACCAAGTAATCTAGATGCCGAGATAGCTCTTCCACTATAGTAATTTATACATCTAGAATCTTAGGATCACCAAATATTGTCCTGCTATAAACCGTGCCTAAGGATATCGCTTCTGGTAACTAGTTTACTAAATTGCCTTTGGTTTATTGAACAAGTTGACTAGCAGGTGAACCTAGATAATTCAATAAATAACGTTCTGATTCCATTGGATAATGTGGTCAAGGGGACTATAGAGTATAATATTTCAATATGCAGTAAGTAGGTAGCCTCTATGTGCTAGGGTTTAACAAGATCACCATTGCTTTTTATGTCTAGATAGATTATAATTAGCAAATAAGGATGCTTTATGCGGATGCTTTAATTGTGACAGTTTAATATAGTCTAGGTCTTAGGATGAAGTCTCGCATAAGTCTAAGAATGATATGCCACCTCGAGATAAGTAATCATTGCACTGAATAAACAAACCACTTTAATGGTTTTTAAGGATGTAATACAGGTTTCTATCATATGGGTTGACCGCTCTTTTTTCTTCTGTTAATTTGATTGCGTGGGTTTATGTGTTTGAATTGATTGGAGTTCACCTCAACCCGGCCTGGTCTCTCAGGTTGAAACCCCCCTTTTACCTGTTAGAATTAAGATTAGAACTAACATAGGATTAGCATATTTTTGACTTAGATTAGAATTAACTTAGATTAGTAAACCAAAATATTAATAAATTGAGAGATTTAACCTCGCTTCAAGTGTTTCAAAACCCTACTTACTACGAATCTACACCCGATCGGTACACTGCCGTTAAAAAGTCTGTTCTTTGGTTAAGTTGGCAAAATATAAATTTAAAAATTGAATCATAAAAATATACACCACATAATGACACATCAAGTTTTTGGCGCCGTTGCCGGGGAGTGAATATTAATCTTGATTTATATTTTATATTTTGGTTTTTAGATTTAACCCTTAGGAGTAGTGTAATTTAGATAAGTGTATATTCTTGTACATTTTGTATATTTTTTATTTATTAGTTTAATTGTTTGATTGTATATTTAATTGTTTAATTTAATTGTTTATCTAATACACTTTTCTGGTCTCTAACTCGATACGGCGTATCCACTTCCATTGGGATACGCGTATCTATCTTTTGTCTATTCAGCGTTTATCATTAACTGATTAATACGACGTATTCACTTCTATTGAATACGGCGTATCGATCATATGATAAAGTTCTTTTCTATTCTCGAACTTAAAGCTCAAAAAAAATAACACCTTTTTCCCGCTGGTTCTACTGATAATTTTCTGGTTATTTTTCAGTTAAGAATGACAAAGGTAATCAAAGGAGAGTTCAAGAAACTTGAAGATTTTTGGTTCAAAGATGTTTTGCTCACATAACCAAAAAACAAAAATAAAAAATAAAAAATTTTATTACACCAATTGTGGTATAATCATATATCATACACCGGGAGGCGATTCTTGGACTTAGTAGTTTCTAGAGAGAGAAAACATGAGAGTTTCTAGAGAGTGAAACAAGTGTGTTTAAATGGAAAAAGAATAATGACTAGCTCCCTCTTCCAAAGTTGGAAGAGGAATATATATAGTTCTTACACTATATTGGGTATTGTACCCGGTTAATTACTGAAAGTCATACGTTAAACTATTAACTACGAGCTATTAATAAACAGTTAAATACACTAGGTAACCGAGTCTTTTTCTAACATCTAACGACCGAGTCTTTTTCTAACATCATATATCCGTGCAACTGGAGCAAACGATTCTTCAAAATCAATACTTCTCCTACATATACCTTTGCAACTAACGAGCTTTGTTTTTTCAGTACATCACTCTTATTCATAAGCTTCGACATTGTAGATCACTTGAGAGGCGATAACATAACATAGATTGGGCGAGGTACTAATTCCCATACTTCAAGTCGATCAAATTTGTAAATTTCATTTGCATGGCCTGAAACCAGCAGTCTTCTATCACGACCATTTTGAAGTTCTTGTGTTCAACTTTGGACAGTTCAGTATGGAAACAACACCACAAAGCATCGGATGCTAACTGTTTTCTGGTAGATACAGGACGGCAGGGATTGCCAACGATGTTATCAAGAGGGTGATCTTTGGTCCATCTTTTGAGATGATCTGGTGGGTTGGGTTCCACTGAATTAACATTCCCAGATGATGACTGTGCCGAACCAGGTTCTCCAGTAACAGGGTTAAATGAAGGATGTAGAGCATCGTGAGTGATTAGGGAGTCTTTGAGAGTGGGTTCTTCTACAACCTTGATGTCAGACTGGATGATGCATATCTGATGTTGACGATGAAGCACTTGTAGACGGTGCGTCTTGAGCAATTGTTGTAGACAAAGATGTACCAGGTGGAACAACTTTAGTGTTAACTGCAGTAGTAGAAGGTACTGGTTCATTGACTCGAGATTGTTCAAAGTATTCATCAAACATTGGTTGAAATAACATCTCCAGCTCTTTATCGGTTGGAGCGAGCCCTGATTTTTTTAAGTTTAATGAAAAACTCATGAAAGATTCATACACTGACACATAACATCAAATTCCATACAACTTAGAATGTACAAGATGTATGTTGCATTACCGATGATATTGATCTTAATCATTCACTTCTCTTGATTAGTTGGTAGCCAATATCTCTGAGTCTTCCACTAATGATGCATTCGAGATTTCTGATCTTTAACTTTCTCCCAAATATCTCGATGACCTGTAGGTTTTTGTAGTGGAGGTGGTGGTGGTGGAAGTGTTGATGTTGTATCAGTTGTCTCTGTTACGCTAGAGGGAACATCAGCTGATGCAGTGAGAGCTCTGAAGATTTGGTTCCTTAGCTTCTTTTGTCTCTCCAAGACCCGGTTACACTTTCCAATCGGCACCCAGACATTAAATTTGAACAACACTCTCCCCCTCAATCGATGACCCGTTTTCTATTGAAAGAGCTATAGTCATTGATTGAGTGTCAAATTGTCCTGATTGATTTTCAAACAACACTTTTACCATCGTGGTTAACACAAATAATTTTGAAGAATCAATTAAGAAAGATTATTTGGTTATCAAACAAGAAGACTTCTCTTCCGAATTAAGAAAAATGCACTGAAACGTACATTAATCCCAAATTGCATGGATATAAAGTAATCCATGCCCAAGTAAAATTAATTATCCGTTGTTAGGAACAGTTGTCTTTCAGACGACAATCTTTCCTTCAAATGAGAACAGGGTTGCAATTTGAAGTAATTGCAAACCATTTAGTAATTCCAAATGACTTAAAATATTTACCGAGTCTATTTTTATGTACTTATGTACAAAGGATACAAGAGGACACTTCGTTTAATCATCCTCTCCTTCTTGAATGCGTTTGAGAGATTCTGGGGTCATACTCTTCATCCCAAGCTATGGGAGTAGAAATTTGAAACGCTCTCCTTCTTGAAGGCGTTTGAGAGATTCTGGGGTCATACTCTTCATCTACAACCATGATTTGTTCTTGGAGGCTTTTGACAATAAACATATTAGAGAAGACCTCAGTATTTCATCGACATATATTGTGTACAAATTTATGCTGCGCCAACCTTTTAGTAAGTCCACACCATCTATATTACGAACAAAGCACAAATGTTTTCTGAAGGCCACTTCAAGATCCGAATCACAAAATTGCCCTACAGAAAAAAGATTATGTCCAAGGCCTTCCACATAATATGCCCTAGAAACCACACTGTCACCAATCATGTAATCTCCATAACCCATAATGGCACCAACATGATTATTCCCGTCCTGGTGAACTTTTTCTTCCCCGTCATATGTTTTGAACAGCCTGAGTCCAATTACCATAAGATGATCTGTACCACCTGCATTTGAAAAAAGTCGAATTTGGAGGGTTTGGAATTTCGGATCCCCAATTTGTGTTGGGGTCCTGTTGGTTAGCTGAAATAGTAGTACATGTCACAGGAAGCCTAGTTAAAGGGCACAGTTCTCCTAAGGCAAATTTCTTTCCTGTGGGTCTCCATTGATAACCAACATTAGTAAATAGTTTACCAGTTGCTTTCCAAACCCGCTTGGTCTTGTTCAAACTGTTATCAGACAGTTTGCCTTTTGGTTTCCAAATCTGCTTGGTCTTGTTCAAACTGTTATCAGACAGTTTGCCTTTTGGTTTCCAAATCTGCTTCCCTTTATTCAAGACAATTTTAACAGTGGGGGTAGAATTCACAGAATTCAAAATATTAACAACACACATTTCATGACTTGCAGAGTTTAAACATTTGTTACAAGTTTTGCACACAGATTCAGAATTCGAATTAATTACAACACGCTTAGAGCTAATGCTAGAATCAACCCGATTCACTTTTGTCCATACTGACTTATTTGTCCTAGGGTGGTCTTCTACTTTCTTCTTATTCTCAGTCTTAGCAGGCAGGATCCTATTTTTCTTTGTATTGCTTCTAGGCTTTGATCCGCTTGCTTCAGTGGAAGTGTTTACTCCTGTAGAATGAATCACAGGGACATTAGTCTGTTGAACTTTCTGGTGCACTTCGTGTTTCTGTGTGTTACTAGATGAAGTTCCTGGTTTATCATTAAAAGTTACTTGCTTTTTCCTAGTTACAGGGGTAGAGGGAGCCTTGTTATCTCTTTCATTAAAACTTTTTGGGCAAGTGCCAATCACATATTCTAGCAATTCCTAAGATAGCTTAGTGTATTGACAAGCATAGTTAAGTGCATTATCTAGTGGTTTAACTACTTTAGCTTCCTCTACAATCTCCCTAACGGTTTCTACACTCTCCTTAAGATGGTTGATATAGGTTAAATGAGCACTCCTATTGTCTTAAGGGGATGCGGGATGGGTTTAACATCAATGACATATATGCCAGGCGCAAGAACTTTTGGTTTGACAGAGTCACTAGTGACACATGACACTTTGCTTTTCAACTGAGCCTTTAGACTCTCAATTTCATTTAACATGGTAGATGTCTTTTCTGTGTCAACAATGGGATGATGTCTTTGCATTAGGTGCTAGTGCGCGTGATCTTAATAGTTCAAACATTCTTGTAATGCGGGCTTAACCTTTTCTATTTTATGCTCTTAACATTTATTTTATTCATGAGATCAGTGACATCGGGTAGCTTTAAGGCTCACAACTTTGGTCATTCACATTAGAGGACTAGAATTCAACTACTCTAATCACGTTAGTCTTTTTCTTGAATCTGATGTCAAGATTATTGATTTAAAGATGAGTTAAAAATCAGGAGCTTTCCTGTGATGTTTGGGATTTGTTATTATCAAAAATTTCTTGGAAGATGTTGATGATACTTTTAATTGCAAATTTAGGAATTCCCTTTAAGTTTTTGAAATATGTTTTTGACTCATTATGAACTTTAGGACATCTAAGTCTTCATGATCTAGACAACGTGACCTTTTCCACTTCATACAACATGTTGATTCGACAAACAATTAGCAATCTGGATTCTCATATTCAAATCGAGAATGTTTTTATTTACAATTTCAAGCTCATTGGCTTGTCGACAGTATTCTGGTCCACTTGTTTTCATTTGATCAAAAATTTCTTCCATTACTTTAACTTCTTTAAGAGGGCCGTTTGAACTCCTGCAAAGGTTTTTTTAAGAGTTTTGAAAAAGGAAAAACTTCAGTGAGGTAAAAATCTTTTTTTTGTCAAATCCTCTTTCCCTTTCTGTAAACAACCTGTTGGGGTGATTCTCTTTTTGTAAGTTTTTTTCAAATTCGTAAAAAGTTGTGTGAGTACATAAAGATTTTAATCTTCCACTGACTTTTAGTGGAAGGAACCTTGGGGTCAAGCTTGACAAGGAGTATTGGGTGGATTAACTGTCAACTGCTGAAGTGGTTTTTTGAACTGAGGTCTTAGCCTTTTCCTGTCATTTTCATCTATGGACAAAATATCTGTTCTCGGTGTCAGATTTCTTTGTGGAGCAAAGGTTTGCAAGAAGGTTTCTTTTTAGATAATCTGGGGGGGGGGGGGCAATCCTACTTTTTTTCCTCACATAGAGGGCTTGCATTTTCTCCTTCATTCTTTTCTATAGTATCTCAGCCATATCACGTGTTGTCCTTGAGTCGATGGCACAACAGGACTTGCATATTGAATGACTAATACATGGACCTTTAAAGAGGGTGTAGAACTTGCTTTGCACGGGTGAGACTTAAGGGGATTTTTGTTTGCCTATCGCTACCTTGTTTGCTTTCATCATAAAACGGATTTTGGTTTACATTCATATTGTGAACGTTTTTGTACATATTGATCTTGTTGTTATTAATCTATCTTCAACTTTTCTTTTTAGCCTTTTCAAATGTACTAAAAACTCTTCAAGAATTTGTCTTCTTTTTTGTTTAAAACTCTTTTTCAAAATGATCGCTTATTCCCATCACTTTTCTTTTTGATGGTTAAGAGGATATCGACAGTTTGCAATTGTGCAGAATGAGTTACGATTATAAAAAAAGTTTCTTTCGCGATTTGGTCAGAGATATTATTCTCATTTGTTCATCAATCTTTCGTTTCTCATCAGGTTAATTCAAACTTAGCCATTGCTCATTCTACCCCGAACAGTTCTTGTATCTCGCAGTTAAGAAGTCAATGTGTCATTAAATACTTTAACCTACTTATTTGCTGGACCTACTTTGTACTCCCTGTTCATTGTACATTTCATAGATGAATTGACATCAACTGCATCATTTCGTACAGAAGTTACATTACTTTGTACAACATGTTCTTCGTTGTCTGTCCACATTACTGTATCATACAGAATAATATTACTATCACACGTTGTAGTCAGCATCAGACAAATCAACAACGTAGTGTGTTTTACATCGCTTTGCATCTCGTGTACTTAATGGATACTCATCTATATGATCTACAAATGGTATCATGATCATGTACCTCAAACGGAGAAGTTATGCGAGTCATTTGATGGCCGGTTCTCGTAGATGGGATCTTCAGGATGAATCATTTAACAATGAATATGTTTGTATGTAGGAGCCTGACATCAGGAGTCAAATGCATCGCATTGTCCAACTTCAAAGACATGGTCAACATTCGAGTGCCATATCATCTACTCATCATCATAATTTGTGACATGTTCTCCTGCAAGTTAACAAAAAATGCACTTCTTCCAGATTACAACACCATTATCATGAGCATTCATAAGCAGCATCCTTGTCTTTGATAGTAGTCTGAAATCATCGAGGACGCTTTGGTTGTGGAACCATTTAAGTGCTATGTGCCCAGATCCTTTGCAATTGTAGCACATAATGGGTTTAGCTTGACCAGGATTCACATTGCCACCTCTGTTCTGACCTCCAGCATTCCCAGCTACAACATTTCCTCTTGCATTGTTCCTCTGAAATGGTCTTCCTTGATTATTCGCATTGTATCTACTTGAACATCTGAACAACAACTCTGCCGTCTTTGATCTGTAGCATTGTTATTAGTTTGAGGAAGTTTTGGAGTTGATTGTTCATTTTAAGGGAAGATTGGATTTGAATTGATAGTTTGAGTGAGGGCAGTGTGTTGGTTAGGCTTTCGATCAAGTATTCAGTTGAAGAACTTCCTGAGTGCAGTTGATGTTGGGAATTATACATTCCAGTATAATTGATTTGATGAGACAAAGTAAATACAAGAATGAAACAAGAATCAAACTCATGAAATTCAATCTAAGGAAGGATCAAGTCGCAATTAAAGAAGTCTTCAACAGTAGGAGGGTCTAAAGTGCAAAAGATTAGGACTTCTATGTTAATTAGGATTCTTTGTAAACCTAATGAGAATCTCTGAGTATTATAAGCGGATCCTAGGTCGTAGAATTAATAATAAATCCATCCATAGAAAACACAGACTTCTCCAATGAGAGTCTGATTACAAAGTGTGTGTGCTTTGTATATTAGTTAGTTAGTTAGTTAGTACACCATAGTAGTTGGTGTAGCCCCATGTTATAGGTTGGGGTAAATAGGAATCGTTTGAATGAAAAACCTTGTTTGATAATATTGCTTTCTTATTATTCCGCTGCGTGTTCAATATTATCTGTAAAACGATCCTAGATGGGCTGAATGATCCTACATGTGGTATCAGATCGGGTTGCTCTTGATATCTAGGATTCAAGGTTTTATGGTCGAAGAATAAAGAAGAAACCTAAAAATCCGTTTAGGTTTTTATGTTCGTTACTTTCTGGGCAGCCATGGTAAAACGGTCATAACTCATTCGTTAACCGTTGGATCGTCACGAAATTTTGAACGGAGGTTCTACACATATATATCTACAATCTGACCGGAGCGATCGTCAAGATAAGCTTTTGATAAAAAGTTATGATATGACGAATTGGTTGCAGAAAAGAAGGGTTTTGGATTCGCTTATGTAAAGGTAACAATGGAAGTCGCATGGTGCAAACAGAATGTATGTATGATGTTCGATTTACTTGGATGTCAAGGAGAAGCATGCTGTACGTTCATCAATGTATCAAGGGTTTCATGTTGACATGCCTAGCTTTGTGAATTCATATTGCCAAAGCAGGTATAAATAAAACAGTAGCAGGTATCATGGTTGAATGATTATTAATTTCTTGTTGATTAAATGTCGCTAAAAATTATGGGAGGAAGGAGATCAAAGCAAGATATCATCAATACTGTTGGGACGATGGGCTTAAAAGGTTTAGAGACATCATGGAATAACAGTAGGTTGATTAAGAAGTCATGGGGTTTTGGATGTCTAAAGTTATTATCAAAGAATTAAGGAAGTTCAAGCTTTTTGTAAAAGGTACTGGCTCAGAAATATGAAAGTACTGCTGGAGCAAATCTAAGTACTGCTGAGGTATATGAAAGTACTGCTCATTCATTATTCAAGGTATTGCTCCCTATATTAAAGTACTGCTCGTTGTGATCAATGTACTGCTGAAAAGATCAAAGTACCGCTGCTATTTTTGAAAGTACTGCTAGTGTTATCCGATATCTTAGAACGTATGCTTGACTTTATCAGATTATCGGGTTTTTACATGAATTTTGGTTTTTGGAATGGTTTTGGATCTGAATGCTTCATTCAAGGCGAAGATAATTAATTGATTTATGGCTCGTTTTGGATTTATTGAAGAGGTGATTACGAAGACGATTGATTATCACTTATTTGATATTGTAGTTGAGTTTCACAGGTGCGTGTTCTTATCATACCTTTTAGCAGGAGTGGTAACTTTTTGGTTTGTTTATGGTGACGAAAGACTTTGCAAAAATCTAGGAATGTGTGAATTTTCTTAAGTGCTCATGCTAATTCACTATCACTTGAAGGAGTGACGTTTTATTGGGCTCAGTGTCTCATTATAGAGAATGAGGATTTTGTCAAGAGATTGTGGTCTGCTTATACATTAGGAGTATGAGTTCAACGTCGTGGATAGTAAAAGATATAAGGCACAAGTTTGGAAGATTCAACTTCTTCATCAAATTCGTTATACTCAGTTTTCTTCATCAGTGATCACTTCATAGAGCCTACACGAGTTCGAGATTCAAGAGAATGGGTAAACATTATTGTTCAGGGGAAGCTGATGTTTAAATGTTGAACCTTCAACATGCACCTCTTAAGGGGATGTGTTTCTGTAGTAATGCTGATCTTTATTACTTACTTCTAGTTTTTATTTCTACGGCTCAAAGTTCATTTTTGTATTATGCTTCATGGAGGGTATTTTGAGTATTGGAGGCTCTGGCATTAGTAGTTGTGGTATATGATTTGTTGCTGTTATGATCCATAAGTTGTATTTCTATAAGAAGACCCCTATTAAGATGATTACAAAAAGGGAAGAGATTACAAAGTTTATGATTTGCGTCTTATATTTTGTGTGGTGGCATGATCATAAGTTAAGGGGAAGTAAGATTTTGTTTCATTCTGGGAGATGATTACACTCTCAATTTCTCTATTTAGGGGAAGTTAGTACACGACTTTTGTTTGTTTCTGTCTCATCATATAGGGAGAAGATTGTTGGGAATTATACATTCCAGTATAATTGATTTGACTCGAGCAAGTTTAATACAGAATGAAACAAGAATTCTAATACATGGAATAAAACAAGAAGGATCTAAGTCGCAATTAAAAAAGTCTTCAAAGTAATGGGAGGACTAAAGTGCAAATGGATAGGACTTCTATGTTAATTAGGATTCTTGTAAACATGGAATCTCTAAGTATTTAAAGAGATTAGGTCGTAGATTAATAATAAATCCATCTTTAGATAAGCACAGACTTCTCCAATGAGAGTCTGATTACAAAGTGTGTGTGCTTTGTATATTAGTTAGTTGTTTAGTAGTACACCATAGTGTTAAGTAGACCCATGTATAGGTTGGGGTAAATAGAATCGTTGAATGAAAAAACATTTTTGATAATATTGCTTTCTTTTTATTCCGCTGCGTGTTCAATTTTTTCATGTAAATCGTATCCTAGATTTTAGGCTGAATTGATTCTACATGTGGTATCAGAGCGGGTTGCTCTTGATATCTAGGATTCAAGGTTTTATGGTCGAAGAATAAAGAAGAAACCTAAAAATCCGTTTAGGTTTTTATGTTCGTTACTTTCTGGGCAGCCATGGTAAAACGGTCATAACTCATTCGTTAACCGTTGGATCGTCACGAAATTTTGAACGGAGGGTTCTACACTGATATATTCTACTATATGACGGAGTGATCGTCAAGTTAAAGTTTTTGATAATATAAAGGTATGATATGACGAATTTGGTTCAGAAAAGAAGGGTTTTGGATTTCGATTATGTAAAGGAACAATGGAAGTCGCATGGTGCAACAGAAGTATGCATGATGTTCGATTTACTTGGATGTCAAGGAGCAGCATGCTGTACGTTCATCAATGTATCAAGGGTTTCAAGTTTGTACTGCCTAGCTTTGTGAATTCATATTGCCAAAGGTATAAATAAAGCAGTAGCAGGTATCATGGTTGAATGATTATTAATTTCTTGTTGATTAAATGTTTTTTTATCGCTAAAATTATGGGAGGAAGGAGATCCAATAGCAAGATTTCATCAATACTGTTGGGAACGATGGGCCTTAAAAGGTTATAGAGACATCATGGAATAAAGTAGGATTGATTAAGAAAGTCATGGGTTTTGGATGTCTAAAGTTATTTATCAAAGATTTAAGTGTTCAAAGCTTTGCTATGAGTGGTATGCTCCAAAGAATATGTAAAGTACTGCTGGAGAAAATCTAAGTACTGCTGAGGTAAATATGAAAGTACTTATAATTCTTTTTTCAAGTAATTGCTCACTATATTAAAGTATGCTCGTTGTGATCAATGTACTGCTGAAAAGACAAAGTACCGCTGCTGTTTGTGAAAGTACCGCTAGTGTTATCCGATATCTTAGAACGTACTGCTTGCTTTATCAGATATCGGGTAATACATGAATTTTGGTTTTTGGATGGTTTTTGGATCTTGAATGCTTCATTCAAGGCGAAGATAATTAATTGATTTATGGCTCGTTTTGGATTTATTGAAGAGGTGATTACGAAGACGATTGATTATCACTTATTTTGTATTGCTAGTTGAGTTTCACAGATGCGTGTTCTTATCATACCTTTTAGCAGGAGGTAACTTGTTTGTTTTGTATGGTGACGAAGACTTGCAAAATCTAGGAATGTGTGATTTTTCTTAAGGTGCTCAATGCTCACATTCACTATCACTTGAAGGAGTTACGTTATTGTGCTCAGTGTCTCATTATAGAGAATGAGGATTTTGTCAAGAGATTGTGGTCTTATGTTATACATTAGGAGTATGAGTTCAACGTCGTGGATAGTACAAGATATAAGGCACAAGTTTGGAAGATTCAACTTCTTCATCAAATTCGTTATACTCAGTTTTCTTCATCAGTGATCACTACATAGAGCCTACAGAGTTCGAGATTCAAGAGATGGTAAACATATTGGTTTCAGGGGAAGCTTATTGTTTAAATGTTTAACCATCAACATGCACCACTTAAGGGGAAGTGTTTCATTACTACTGCTGATCTTTATTACTACTGCTAGTTTAGTATAATCTATCTTCAATCTTATCTTTTAGCCTTTTTATGTCTAAAAACTCTTCAAGGAATTTGTCTTCTTTTTGTTTATAATCCTTTTTCAAAATGATTACTTCTTCTGTCTTTGACTTATAATGGCCAACGGTAAAACTAAGTAGTATTTGTGCTGAATGAAGTTCTAATTTTAAAGAAGTTTCCTTTCTATTTCGGTCTGAGATAATTATTCTCATTTGTTCATCAATTTTTTATTCTCTATCAGTTAATTCAAACTTTGCCCATTTTTCATATTCCCCAACCAGTTCCTTATATCTCGCAAGTTCAGAGGTCACTGAATCATTAATTATCATGTCTGGCTTATTTGCCAACCTACTTTGTACTCCCTGTTCATGCATTTCATCGAGAATTGACATCAATGCATCATTTTGTACAGAAGATACATTACTTTGTACAACATGTTCTTCGTTATCTTCCACATACTGATCATACGGAATAATATTACTATCACTCGTATAGTCAGCATCAAAGTCAACAACGGAGTTGTGTTGTACATCGCTTTGCATCTCGTGTACTTCATGATACTCATCCATATGATCTATAAAGGTATCATGATCTTGTACCTCAAACAGAGTATTCGAGTCATATGATGGCCCAGCTTCATCGTAGATTGGATCTTCAGATGAAAGATTTACCATGAACATGGACTGTGTGGTAGGAGCCTCATCAACATCAGAGTCGAATGCATCGCATTGATCTGCTTCAAAGACATGGTCCACATTAAGTGCCAAATCATCCATATCGTCATCAAAATTGGTGACCTGTTCTCCTGCAAGAAACAACAACTGCTCTTCATCCAGTACAACACCATTCTCATAAGCATTCATAAGCAGTATCTTGTCCTTGAAGTAGTTTGAATCCCGAGGACGCTTTGGTTGTGGACATTCTCGTGCTATGTACCTGATTCCTTTGCATTTGTAGCACATAATGGGTTTAGCTTGACCAAGATTCACATTGCCATCTCTGTTCTGACCTCCAGCATTCCCAGCTACAACATTTCCTCTTGCATTGTTCCTCTGAAATGGTCTTCCTTGATTATGCGCATTGTATCTACCTTGAACATCCTGAACAACAACTCTGCCGTCTTGACTGTAGCATTATTCCTTGCGTTTGAGGAAGTTCTGAGTTGATTGTTCATTTGAGGAAGATGTGCTTTAAATGATTGATTGAGGAGGGAAAGTGTGTTGGTTAGGCTTTTGATCAAGTATTCAGTTAAAGAACTTACTGAGTGCAGTTGAAAGTTATCAGCAGGAGCAGGATTTGGTTCATTTGAGGATTGAGCAGACATGGATGATTGTGTTGGATATTGCTGAACTGAGGCATTAGACACTAGTGCCAAAGGATCATTAGTTGGTTGAATAAACATTTCCATCATCATTCTATTCTCATTAGCATGCACCTCATGTTGCTTTAAGTAAGCATACAACTGATCAAAGTTAGACTCTTTCAATCCTCTGTTGAGTTTTACTTCAGTTATGAATCTGCTCCATTCAAGTAACATGTTGTTCACAAATTTAGAGTTAAGCTGCATTATGGACATGGCCATCTTGATGTTTCTCATGTCATTAATGAGCTTTGTAAACCTGACATAGTATATATGAATGGTTTCTCCTTTGATTTGGCAGAAGTGTTCAAATTCATCGTATAATTAAGATTCTCGGTCATCCTTTGTTAACTCAGAGCCTTCCAGAATCATCTTCACATTGTCCCAAATGTCTTTGGCGTCAGTAAAGTAGTTGATGAGTGTGTAGATGTCTTTTGGTATACCTTGAAGTAAGATATTCGTATTACGAATGTCAGCTTTATACCTGTCCTTTTATTCAGTTGAAAGGTCGGCAAAGACTCTAGCACGTTCTGGACCTAGATGAAGTGCACCCTTACCTCCTTTACTAAGGGTATCTCTCATTGTTCTCATTTGAAATGGACCTTCAGTAATTGATTTCATTATATTCTCTCCATTATCTTTTCCCAGACAATACAGACGAATCCGTTGTTGCCATGATTTAAATTCTGTTCTATCAAGCATTGGTGGGCGTGTATCGGAACCGGCATACTGAATATCTTCTGACATATTAGACATCTTGATGTATTGGTTATGAATGCAATTAACGTTCACGGGATTTTACAAGTCTAAGATTTAGACCGATAAGAAGTTTACCGGGATTTTACAAAATCAATAGAAAAACCGTAAATGAATAATTGTTTGTTGTTTAGGTTTGTTTGATGTTTGATTAGTCTGATTAAGTACTTGGTTGTGGTATTTGGTTTGTTGATTTGTTTGAAATTTGGCGCAGTTGGATTATGATTTTTTTTTACCCTATTACCAAAATCTAAATTTGGTGTAAAAATAAGCTAAAAAGGCTAAAGAAAAAAATTATATTTTACTTAATTTTTCCCGCCAAAAAGTGTCGCTAAAAAGGTGTCGACCGAATAAATTTTTACCCTATTACCAAAATTTGAATTTGATGTAAAAATAAGTTAAAAAGGCTATAGAAAAAAGATTACAAATTACTTAATTTTTCCGCCAAAAAGTGTCGCTAAAAGGGGTGTCGCCTGGAAAAACTCACGCAAACCGCCACTGAAAATGAGGCAAACCGCTGTCTACAATTTAATCTCAAACTGCTGCCTTGGTTTGTCTTGGCAAACCGCTGCCTAAATAAAATAAGCAAACAGCCGCAAGAAGTGACTAACTCGCTGCCTTATTAAAATAAGCAAACCGCTGTGAGAATCATGAGTAACTCGCCTCCAGTTGGTAACTCGCCGTATAATGTTATATTCAAACCGCCGGTTAAATAGGCAACTCGCCGTGTGATTTTCTTTAACTCGCCGTTGAATAAAAATGAGCAACTCGCCGTGTGTTTTCAATTTTGGCAAAGTAACGTTTGCTTTTGGCTAATATTATAATCAACTCGCCTTGTAACCTGTAGTAACTCGCTGCCTATTAAACAAATAACTCAAACCGCCATTTCTTTAAGCAACTCGCCGCGAGTTTTTAAAAGCAAACCGCCGTGAACTATTATTGATTATAATAATCAACTCGCCTTTGACCAGTCAACTCGCCACCTACCTTTTCCTAAAAATGTGGATCTTGTCCCCTCTTATACCAAACCGCCAGCTAGAACACTAAGGACGAATTTTGCATAAACACTTCAAAATGAGCTTATCAACCACGGATCAAAGCTATAACATGTAACATTATGCGACTTTAAGAAGATTAAGCACACAATAACATGTAAATCTTTGTGAATCTTCCAATATTAGGCAACTCTCCACGAAGAACACAAAAATAAATTCGAACCTTTTAGCTTTGTTTTCGAACTTGAGGCTTGTTGATCACTTGTAGTAGTACCAATACAACTTCCTTAGCATAAGTAACAAGAAAAACAACAACATTAACCAACCAATTAAGCCCAAAAAGAAAGTTGAGCTGTGGGCTTTTTAGAACCAAAATTAGGACGAGTTTGATCTTGAACAACCATAAGAATCAATCACGAATCCAAACCTGCTCTGATACCAATTGTAGGATCGTTAATTCATAACACGGGTGATGATTCTTATGATTGGGCTAGTTTCTAGAGAGAGAAACACATAGAGAGATATTTTAGAGAGAGAGTGTATGTGTTTAAAGTAAAAATGAAATTGACTAGCTTACCTCTTCCAAAGTTGGAAGAGGCTTATATAGTTTTTACAAAATACCGGGTATTAGTACCCGGCTTAAAACCGAAAGACATACGATTAACTATTAAACTACGAACTATTATAAACAATAAATATACGGGGTGACCGAGTCTTTTACTCATATCTAACAGTTTTGAAGTGTAAAAGATTTGACTAGCTTGCCTCTTCCAAAGTTGGAAGAGGCTTATATAGTTTTTACAAAATACCGGGTATTAGTACCCGGCTTAAAACCGAAAGACATACGATTAAAGATTAAACTACGAACTATTATAAACAATAAATATACGGGGTGACCGAGTCTTTTACTCATATCTAACAGTTTGAATCTTCCTAAACAGATTCTGAGTGCTCAATCGAAAGCCGGAAAAGAAGAGAACTTCATAACCGAAGACCTGCATGGTATGATTAATAAGCTTGAACCTCGTGCTGACGGAACGTTATGTTTGAACAACCGAATTTGGATTTCGTTTTTTGGTGACTTGAGGGCTTTGATTATGCATGAGTCTCATAAGTCAAAGTATTCCATCCATCCTGGATCAGACAAGATGTACCAAGACCTGAAGAAGTTGTATTGGTGGCCCAACATGAAAGCAAAAATTGCCACCTACGTCAGCAAGTGTTTAACGTGTGCCAAGGTTAAGGCAGAATATCAGAAG
>BQNB010062981.1:0-35868 GCA_026074375.1 Tanacetum coccineum
ACTTCCTCAAAGAACATCAATGATAATTTTGCAAGCAGATCATGTAAAAGATCAATGTTGAGGGAGATTATTAGCAAGCTTTCAAGATAATAAGCATGTGTGTAGAGACAAAAGATCGGAAGATGGCATAAGTTTCCAAGATAAAGATTTAAAGATCTCAGAGTTTAAGATAAAGTCAAGGCTAAAGACCAAGATAACAAGATTAAGACAAAGATCAAGATCCAAGATCACAAGCATGAAAAAAGAACTTTAAAAGAATTCCCAAGAACATAAGGCTCAAAGATTCATGACGTCACAAGAAGTGAAGCCTAATGACCACTCCCTAGGGGGAGATTGTTAGCCTCGTTTTTAGTAAAGTGATAGTCATTATTTATTCTCGAGCCTTTTATAGGAAAACACTAGTTTACGGGAATTATTTTAAGCTAATTGGGCCTAGGTGTCAGCTAAAGCCTAATTTTTTTATTTTCGGCACAAGAAAGCCAATATTAGTCCAACCCTCTCTAGGGTATAAATTCCACCCTCCTAGCATGTTAGGAGGGTGATGGTTACATTTTTTTTGGTAATCATCTAATTTTCTTTCATATTTCTTACTCTCTCTACATTCCTCTCTCTCTCTCTCCCTAGATTTTCATTTATTTTGTGTATGGTGATGATGAAGTGATAGGCTAACAACCACCAAATTCTTTCTAATATTAGGAACATGCAAAACATTAAATAAGGAAACAATCTTTCCAAAACTAAATTTATGATCTACACAACCACGTCCAAGCACCCGGGTTGTTGATTAATTTCCCAAGTGAAGAATAGATCCATCATTCAGTTACTCATAAGTCGTGAACCAGCATCTATCTTTACACACATGAACAGTTGCTCCTGAGTCAACCCACCATACAACATCATCATCCTGCACAAAATAAGCCTCAGATATACATGTACCATAATAAACCTAAAAAGATTTATTAAATATATTCTAACCTTTTAGTGAGTTGGAAGAATCATTCACTGAACCATTTGTACCTGAACCATGGGCCTTATTACCAACTTTTCCACCTTTACAATCCTTTTTCAAGTGTCCATGTTTCCTACACTTCTAACAAATCACTTTAAACTTCTTGTTAGGATCAGCTTTGGTATCCTGATGCTTACGTTTACCCTTGTTGTCATTGTACCTAAAGGAGTTGTTATGCTCCACCATATTAACAACTGAAGGACCAGCAACATTTTTGCCTTTTGGCTTGTCACTATCCTGCACCCTAAGGGACTCTTCAATGCGTGACTGCCCAACTCAACAAGAGTTAACTCCTCCTTTTGATGTTTTAAGGTGTGCTTGAAATATTTCCAAGAAGGAGGGAGTTTATCAATGATATAAGAGACTTGAATAGCCTCATCCATGTTCATTTTATGTTGTGTAAACATTCCAAGTATTCCAAGAAGTTCATTGTATTGTTCCATAACTGGTCTTGAATCAGTCATTTTGTAATTGGTGAAATTACTAACAAAGAACTTCTTATTTGATGCATCATCAGCCATATATTTGGCCTCGAAGAAATCTCATAGTTCTTTGGAAGATTTAACATTTTGGTAAATATCAAATAAAGGACCAGACATACCATTGAGGATTAAACTTCTTTAAACGTAGTCATCATTATCCCACTTGGACCTTTTCCTGAGTTGTTCCACGGTAGCATCCTCACCATCTTCAGGAATAGAAGTAGTGAGCACATACACAACACTCACGCTGGAAAGCAAGAAGTGCATCTTCTTCTGCCATCTCCTAAAGTCTACCCCTTCAAACTTGTCAAGCTTGGCAAAGTTTAAAGCCATGTATTTCATACCAGCAACAACCATTGATTATCACAAAATTATCTTCTTTGATTGGTGGTTGTTGGTAGGCCCAGAATAGGGTGAAGATAATCAATAGCCTAGCTAATGACTAAGATGGTTATCGGATATCACTTAAAGTCGTGTAATCACTTTCCAAAGAAGATTATTCGACCCTATGCCTGGGTTACTTGAATATCTCCTTAGGATAAAACCAAGTGTTTGTTCTTGTTTTAGGCACAAATCAAGAACCTTTCGCTTTTAAGTGTTTATGTTTTATATGTTAGTGTTCACCCTTTCATGCAAGTGTTCATCTCTATTTATAGAGATGGAAATTCTTAATTAGAAGAGTTTGTAACTCCTGGTTAAAAGGAGTTATAAGCACTAATTGGCTAATTAATCCCATAACCTCCTTCATAAATGCATTGTGGTTACATGACTATAATCATGGTCATTAAGTCAAACTTGAAACCGCTCATTTAATAGGTGTAGTTACAAACTTTTAATGTTGAAACCGTTCATTTAATAGACATTAAGCTAACCACTAAAAGAGTCAGGGGAAATCAGTGACTTGATGGGTGTACACTTCGTACCTACAAACCCATTTCCAAGTATGATCCAATTTTCACAATTGCACTAAATTTCTAACAATGATCTCATACGAACACATGAGAAAACGTTACAAGTTGTTAGCGATTTATTTAACGAGGAAACTCCTCTAAGCCTTAAAGCCGATCTAGTGTAACATATTTGGCGTCGAACAAATGCAAAACTATTATTATCATTGTAATGTATACTCCTCTAAGCCTTAAAGCCTTAAAAACGTTACAATTTGTTAGCGATTTATTATCAATGTAATGTATTTTAACTATTAGTAAAAGTTTAATTTCAGTGTTTAAAAGAAGAAAAGTGTAGACATTGGTCGTGAAAATGTATGTCGTGTTAGATTAAATTAGTGATGAAGTTTGTTAAAGAGAAAGATGATAAAAGTTGATCATACTCCTTCATTGTTATACGATTGTGTTTTATAATCAAGCATTAAATGTACATCATTGCATTGTTTTCAGAGTGAGATCTTGACTAGCAACATTATTTTTTCTCTTGAAAATCGTGAAACTAATTAAAAACAATATACGTTTTGCATAGAACCTTCTCTAACTGGTTTAAGATCTTCGATTTTTAGCTTCACGTGAAACAACTTTTGAAGATTAAAAAAATCTACTATCCCCGTCCTAAAATTATAGTCCACAGACAAGAATTACACAGTTTAAGAAAAATACATTAATTACTGTTTTGGTTTCTACGAAAACAAAGAAAAAACAGTTTTACCCTTTGATAATTAATTAATGTTTTTTTATTTAGGTAAATATCAATTTGGACTAAAAGTAATATGGTAAACTTAAACAAATCCAACTATTATTTTTAGTAGTAGACAATTATTTTGAGACGTACCAAAAATAAAAGATGAACTATAATATTAGGACGGATGTAGTAGTAATTTATTTTTCTGGTAGCTGTCTACTTTAGTTCGGTTGGAAACAAAGTGATTAATGTTTAGAAATTAGTTTTTAACTCTTTAAGACAGATTATCTAAGGGACACTTATCTTTAAGTAAATTTTATGTCCTATATGATTTTTATGAGATTGTCATAATTCGAGATCCTAGAGATCCTTTAATAATTTAATACGACTAAAAATTTATGCGCACAAGAAATAATTTGTCCTCCTTTATGATTATATTTTTATGTTGCGCAGTGTTAATTATATTATGTGTTGCTTAAATTGTGTAAACTGTTGGTTGTTTTTTGTTGGCTCAAAACAGGGTGCAGATAATCAATAGCCTAACTAGTTACCAATGATAGTTACCGGATATCACTTGAAGTCGTGTAATCACTTTCCAAAGAAGATTATTCGACCATATGCCTATGTTACACGAATACCTCATTGGGATAAAACCAAAGGTTTGTCTTGTTTGAAGAAACCAATCAAAAACCATTCGCTTCTAAGTGTTTATTGTTTTCTGTGTGTTTTTTCATGCAATTGTGATCCCTATTTATAGGGGATTTAATCAAAACCTAGTCAATGGAATTAATGAGAGATTAATGGCCAATTAATCTCTTCTATAGTTATCCTTCATAATTTTAGGAATTAGTGGTTACATGATCAAATTAAATGTGGTCAGTTAATGCAGTCAAACCTGTCACTTAAGTAGGCAAAAGTTGTTACAAACATTTAATGTAGTCAAACCTGCCACTTAAATGTTTTTAACCACCCAGTTAATCTAACCACTATAAGAGCCTTAGGTGTAGTAACGCCGGCAACGGCGTTGGCCGGCGTTACTACACCGCTAGGCGGCGTTGAACCCAAATTCCGACAATTGCACTAAATTTCCCAAACATTCCTTTACAATTTAGTACAATTCATTTGCATGAAAATTAAACATTAAACAAAAACAAGTGCATAAACGAAAATGTCCCGAGGATTGCATTTCCGTCTTAGTAAATTACACGTTCAAATATTCAAAAATCAAGGTGTTCTAAGAATTGAACCCTTCAACCCATTTGAACAGCTAAAGATAACATACACACATAGTTTTCAAACACTTAAACGCTCCTGACACGAAATAAGCCATGTGTTCATATCCAATTCATAAATGTTGTAAGAGCCTAAGCATATGCTTCCCTGTGATGCGGCAATCGTCAAACAAATTTACATAGGTGGTTCCTCTTTATTCATGCTCCCCTGCTAAGCACGTTTTCAAAGAAGTTATCCATTAAGAAGTAAAAACTTCATCCTCTTTTTAGCAGGTTTCAAGAACATCATTGGGATGATTGTAAAACATGTGCTTCAGTCTACTGAACATTCAGCTTTCCACATTGAACTCAGCTCCCAAGTTTCCTCAGTGGGGAGTTGGGTGTCCTTGCATTCAGTGACTAAGTTGGACTTTTAACCTATCCCTTCAGCAGACTTTAAAACCAACGTATTAGCCAATCCTTCGTCAAGTGATCGCTAAGTTTCGTTGAGTCATCATTACTTTTATAGATTAACCTCCCTATTCATGATAATGCCTAAGTATAATGTTTGCCTGACACCTAAGTGTCTAGATTTTCCATTGTACATTTGACTATAAGCCATTGCCAATGTAGCGGCACTATCACAACGGATAGAAATAGGTGCTATAGGTTTGGACCACAATGGAATCTCAAGAATCAGGTTTCTCAACCATTCAGCCTCTTTACCAGCAGCTGCCAAAGCCACAAATTCAGATTCTATTGTTGAACCAGTGATGCAAGTTTACTTCTTGAAGCCTAAAAATTGCACCTCCACCAAGCAAGAATACCCAGCCACTGGTAGACGAATTGTCTTCAGCATTGCTGATCCAGCTTGCATCAGTGTATTTTTCTAGAGTCGGACGATAACTAGTATATGTCAAACTATAGTCCATGGTTTTCTTTAAGTACTTTAATACCCGCTGAATTGCTTGCCAGTGCTGAGTACCATAATTACTAGTATACCTACTCAGTTTACCTACTGCAAAAGCAATATCAGGCCTTGTACAAGTCATGACATACATCAAGCAACCAATCACCCTAGAATAATCAAGTTGAGATACAGCCTGACCATTATTGGGTATCAACTTCTCACTTGTAGCCATAGGAGTACTCACTGGAGTGCAATCAAAGTAATTGAATTTCTTTAGTACCTTTTCAATATAATAAGACTGGGAAATTGCTATTTTATTACTTTCATGTTTAATCCTTATACCCAGGATAACATTAGCCTCCCCTATGTCCTTCATAGAGAGCTTTAAAGACAAAAATTCCTTTGTCAGGTCAACCAAAACTTGGTAAGTGCCAAAGATCAGCATATCATCAACATATAGGCAAATGATGACTCCTTTACCAGTTTCATCAAATTTACTATATACACATTTGTCTGCTTGGTTAAGTAAATAACCATTAGACAAAACCACTTCATCAAACATTTGATGCCATTGCTTAGGTGCCTTGATAACATCAAATATTTAATACTTTTTAGTAGTAAAATACCCCCTATATTATGTTGATCCCAATCCTAGATCGATTCCTTAGATTTTCTAAGGTTAAATTACCTTAGATAAATCCAAAATAACTTCTTGTAGAAACTTTGTATGTATACTAAAGTGTATGCGGAATCTACACCTTAATACCTAGAAGTATTATGAATAAAACAGTAATCTTGGAAAAACAAAGATATAACCAAACGATCCAATATTATTAGATCAATAATATGAGTACTCTTCACTAGTACTAAGGTTTACAACCTTGAAGCTTTTCTAAATCGACTTGACAACTTATAAACTTGTATCTCTATCTAATGTCCTAGAGCCTCCTTTTATAGACTAAGGAGTCCTAGTCGGCTTACAATACATTCCTTAGAGATCATAATCTTTTCTAAACATAAACGTAATCTCTTAAACAAATACTTTATACATATCTTGTACAAAAATATCGCAATACTTATCTTCACAAGTATTCTTGTTCTCTAAACAATCTTTATCTCTTTAAACCGTCTTTATCCTCTTGGTAGTAGTAAGTCTTCTAGCAGTTGTAATCCAACAGCATAAACTTTTTCACCAGCAGCACTAATAAACATAAGCAGTAGTAACATTAGTACTAGCAGTACTAATATGTACTCATATTAGTAACATGTACTAGCAGTCTTAACATTACTACTAGCAGCACTAAATACTTAGCTTATATTTCATTCTTCAACTCTGAGCAGTCTTAACTTCAACTAACAGTAGTAACTTTATGATATCAGTACTAAATTATACTAACAGTAGTAACTACCAGTGGTAACTTTATACTACCAGTACTAACTACTTAGCATAATTTCTATTATGTACCTGAGCAGTAGTAACTCTAAGAATCCTTGAAGTCTTTTAAGTCCCAACAATCCTCCCCTAAACTTGATGTTCATCTTCTGAATCTTCAAGTTTCTTTGTTAAAAGTCTTCATTAGTATCAGGAAGATGCATTCAAACCTTTTATTGTCCCTTTTGCTGCTTTACCATAAGCTTGAGCAGTTGATAGCACATCTCATTAAAATGATCAGTTTGAAGTTTCTTGTTTAGCATATTGGTGATTGTTATTGGTGTGAGGGGATATCTCTTTTCAACTAACATGAAGATGTGCACATTTCTAAACCTTACAAAGTGCACTCCATATGAATCATACAATTTCCAAACATTCACTGTATATCCTTGTAGATTTCTCCATACTTCACTTCTAATGTCTGGTTCAAACATGACTTTTAAATCTCCCAACAACACTCTTTCATGTTCATCTTCAGGCCTTATATCACCATGCTTTGTTTTGACTAACTTCCAAAGAGTCTCCAAATCTTCTCTGTCAATATCTTGAAGCATCCTAATCATTGAAGAATATCTCTTGGAACTTCCATCTGCTCTGATCAATTGAAAATGCACCATTATTCCTTCTTTAAGAAGCTTGTATTCAACAATCATAGGTGGTTTGGTAGCAAGTGGTATAGCATCAATTGCTATTTCATCATCTTTGACTATCACCAGATGCTTTTTTAGCTCAGCTTCATCATCTTCTTCAACTTCTTCATGCTCATCAGTCTCTTTATCATCTTCCATTCTTTGTCTCTTTGAAGATTCTTGTTGTTGCTCTTTTCCTGCTCTTTTCCTACCAAGCATCTTCTTTCTGCTGCCTTTAGCTTTCTCCTCACTACTTTCTGCCTTCTTTGACTTATCAGCTTCCAGTTCATCCTCTGCACCTTTAGAACTTTCTTCTGTTCCCATTTTACTTTTAACTACCTCAGAATCCATAGGTATAAAAGTATTTACTCTCCTTATTTCATTATCAAACATCTTCTGGATTTCTTCATAGCTCTTGCTCTTCAACTGATTATGTTTGTATCCACCCATGTTTTTAAGATAGGTAGACATTTGATTCCTCTTTTGAGCTTTAGTTGGTGGCTTTCTTCTTTTCTCTTCAGCTCTAAGCATTGCAAAGTGTTTCTTTCTTTTGTTCATAAGCTCTACAAACAGTCTTGATCTTTCTTCAATAGTTATCTCTCCTTGTTCTTCTGTTTGTAGCCTCTGAGCTAACTCAAAATCTGCCTCCATCATAGCTTGTGTATTATCCCATGACTCAATCAAAGCTATAGCTTAGGGTAAAATAGATCCCAATGACTCAATCAAAAAGCTATGGTTGGTGTTTTCTTTCTACTGTCTTGTTTTTCCCTTGCAAGCTCCCTTATTCCCTTCATCCCCTATAATTCAGCCGTCCAAACTGAGCGTAATGAATATTTCCTTACGCCAAAAATCATTTTCCATCTATCAGTTACCTTGATTCTTATCCCTTTTTCAGAGGAACTTCCCAACCAGGACCACAATCATGATTCCTTTGCCTTATGGGTCTTTACTCAATGAAGAGGTTATGCTTGCCTTAGGAGGAGGATCTGAATTTCACCCTTGTTGGCTCCTGTCACTACAACCCCCCCCCCTCTAGCCTTGGGGTCTTGTAAGTTTTTTGTTGTTGTATGGCGCAAGGCAGACTTCCCAACTTGAACTGATAGTCTGTTCAATGCCTACGATATCCGAATTACCACAACCTCATCCAAAGTGCTAATCCAACAAAAGTATTGGACTAGGTATGCTGCCTGCACAATCATCCCACACACATAGAAACAACTGTAAACCTCTCTTTATACCAAAGCACGGCGTAGGCTCTTGGATTGTCACCGGAACCAGGTCATATCTCCATTAAACTTTCATCAACCAAGAATAGTCATTTATATCAAATCTCACAGCAATCATCACCTCGTGCGTGGCCCCAGGGTAGATCGATCCACCTAAAGAATCCTCCAGCATCCTTTATCAAAATGACCTTTTCCAATAATGTCCCTCGTCCCTGTTTAGGATGCATCTTCATGATCAACGGTGGCGCAAACTCGTTTCCTGAATCTTTAGATGGATTCAACTCCGGGAGCCTGGAGACCTACCTAACATTCTAATTAGTCATGGTTCAAACTCGTATAGAGATCTAGGTATGTCCGATTTGCCCTTTCCAACCACGTGGACCCGTCCTTGCATTGTTGTAAATTCAGCAATCTCTTTTTTTGCTTGAGCATTGCGCTCCTTTTGCAATGTCTATAAATCAATAACGCTATTTAAAGTAAAGCAAAATAGAACACCCCCACCCTCAATTCGCGGAAATTTTGCACCCACAATGCTATTCTCCACCACTGAGAGGTTGAACATTAGAAGGTTAGGAACATTGGCCATCAGGTTGTGTCTCCCTCCTTTGATTAACCTACAGTGTCCTTCTTATGGTTTTCCTCCCTGGACTGTTTTCTCTGTAGAAACTAGAGGATGATTGGTTTTGAGAAGGAACATTGTTTGGTTTGAAGAGAATCACCAGGAATTACCTGAATCTTAACCAACAACCTTATCTTGAAGTAGGTCGAACCATCCATTGTTGTTTCAAACCAAGGTTGTTATCCTCCCAAGAAAAATCCTTTCCCGTCTCTTATCGATTATGGCAAAGATTTTCTTTGTGTGTGAAGGGTTTTGAACATAAATCATCTTATTGTTGTGGAGATATCACCAAGTTGTTGGTTAATGAAAACTTGTAGAAATCATGGATACATTAGAAACTTAACCCCTCCATCTAAGTGTTTCACCATAGCATCAAAAATGTACTTAGATAGATTAAATCTTTGGTTTGTAGGCAAGCATATGATTAAAGAAGCCATTGTACTACTGAATTCATTCTATGCAGTGGATTTGGCACTAAGGCATTGTGTAATAGTATGAATTAAGAACTTCCACTATGGAGAAAAGAAAGCTTTATAAAAAGTAAGCTTTTGAGACGGTTTTTCATACCTCATCCGTGCCAGTTCTTCAAAAATAGTAGCAGTAGGCAAGCAATCAGTACCTCCTGCATCTTCCAAGTAAAGATCACTCCTAATGCTTATCTCCGTGATGATTAGCTTCTTTTTATCAATTAGGGCTTGTATCTAACATACACCATTAACTGTTTTTTCCCTTGCGGTTGCCTAGAACTGTTGAATGCAAGATGTGTAGATTGTAGGATTGACAGTCAATGCATAACGAATCTGATTAGCATTCAGAAAATCAATAATCTCATGAAATTCATCACTTTCAGCTGGTTTTTCTAAGAAAGCGACCATGTTGTGAGTATCAGCAAAAGTTAGGGTTGACATTGTGTTGTGTTTTGATGATCAAAGATGAAATTGAGTTAGGGTTTATGGTTAGAGAGTGTTTGAATGATTGAAATCGAATAAAGAATCGAATGAAACCCTGAATCGAAGTATTTATAGAATCACCCTCAGCAGCATTAACTTGAACTGGCAGCACTAAATTAGGCCTAGCAGCATTAACTTAAACTGACAGCACAAAGTTATGCCTAACAGTAGTAAGTAACCCAATAACCTAAGACTAACAACATTAAGTTTTAAGTTACCAGCACTAACTTCAATTTCTTTCCAAAAAGGACTTCTATCATCAATTGGTTCTTCTCACAAGCTCTCTTTCTGTTTTTATGCTCACAATATCTCTCAATTCTTTTTGCTCACATAATCACTCATTTCTGTTTTTATTCACACATCTCTCTTTCTATTTTTAAGCTCACTTAATCTCTCAATTCTTTTGGCTCACCAAATCACTCTGTCTGTTTTTATGCAACATATTTGATAGTTGTACAAAGTTCCATCAATTTCAATAATTTCAGACTGTCCTCCCCACTTCCAAGTGTGTAACCTCTTGAGAGAGGTTGATCATAGGACTATTTAGATGTAGTCTCAAACCTAGTTTAAGCATCCACATCCCCCAATATGGTATCTTGGCACCTCGGACCACTACCTGAATCAATTCCCTAAGGACTTGATCCATTAAGTGTTGCCATGGATTGGGTCTTATTTGATGTTACCACTGTCCTGCTCTGCTTCTAAGCTAGAAGCAGTAGTGGCAGCCCTTTTCATTCTGTCACCCAACTCCTTATGGACAGCCTCATCACCAACCTTTTTCAGAGGGACCACCAAACTGAGGTACCTTAGTGTCCCGACCTCTTTTGATTTTCCTATATGTTTGACACTTTTGTCTGATGTAAGATGTCCTTTCATTCTTTCTTTACTGCATACAAACATCATTGGCCTCCCCTCAAACAATTCTACCACCATATGCTCCTCCTCCAAATGCAACATAACCTCCATCAAATTCCTTGAAATCTGAGAGATAAGCTATGTTCCCAGTCATGTGACTTGATCATCCACTGTCAACAAATCCTGTGTCATCTTGTTGTGGCTTGCCCTGCATATAAAAATAAGGAAATTAGATTCCTTTGGGGACCCAAGCCATCACTGACTTGGATCTGCCTCGTGCATCAATGTAATTATGTTTCTTGAAGGTGATTGATCCACTATCAGGTTTGGTAGTTCTCTAAACCCAACATGCTGAGGCCTTTACAGCATTTGCCTGATTAACCCTAACAGCATTAACAACTGTAGAATTTGGCCTGGCAGTTTTAACTACTTTTGGTCTAGCAGTATTAACTGCTTGTGTAAACCTTTTGTTATATAATGTTGTTTTAGTTTGAAAGGGTCTTCTTACAGTTGATTGTGCTGGTTTTGAAAAACGTAGAATTGGTTTAGCACTAAAAACTATAGATTTGGGATGAGCAGTATTAACTGTCCTGGCAGTATTAAAAGTTTTTAGACCAGTCTTCATTAAAACTGCTCTTGGAACCATGTTCCTTTGAGCATTGGAGTGAGTTCTTTTGGTAGTATAGTTGTAGTTCACCCTATTATATGTATTCCCATATACCATCCCTTCCCTTTAATGGTATTTGCACTGAGCTTGTGCATGATTAAAACTCCCACAAATAAAGCAAGCTTTGTTATACATCACAAACTCACTTCCTAGTTGATTGGACTTCTGTCCATTCCAATTCATTTGATTCCCCTTAGGAGTTTGTGATCTATACATCGCAACATACCTAACTGACTTTTTAAAAAGGTTTTTCCTGATTTTTAGGTTTGACAGACTCTACCTTTTTATCAACAGGAAAAATAGTTTCTTTATCAACATTAAGTGAAGATTCAACAAAGCTACTTGTGTCTTTTGATACTTGTTCTTTTACCAAAGAGTCATCAGAACTTTTCTTAGAATCATCTGATTTCTTATCACAAAATATGTTAGACTCTTGCTTACTATTCTTAGTACCATAACCTTTAAATTCGAGCTCTTTGAATTCATCAAGACCAGAATATGACAGATCAAGCTTGTTAGGTCTATTATAGATTAAAGGATGAGGTGGAGGAACTGCACTATACCCCAAACCATTTTTACTTTTGTCAGTTATCTAACTTCCTAACAATTGGTCTAAATCTTTTGAGGCCTTATCAAATTTCTTAATTTTAAATTCAATGCCCTATTTTTCCTGCTTAACTTTTTCAAACTCACTTTTAAGCACATTTATTTCATAGTCTTTGCAAGCTACTTCTCTTTTAAGAACTGCAACTTCCTCACTAAAGAGAACCTCATTCTTTCTATAAGTGATAAGTTGTTCTTCTAGAGTTGCTAAACCTCTTTTATATGTAGTTGCTGTAAATTCAGTTTGATTAAGCTAAACAATCAAATCATCACACTGTTTCTTAAGAGTTTCAAAGTTTTTCAAACAAGTTTTAGAGCAAGTTTTATTATTGTATACCTCTGAGTCTGAAAACGCCATTAGAGCCATGTTTGTCTGAACATGTTCTTCTGCCATGTCACTCTAGTTAAAACCTACATCATTTATAGCCAACATTGCCTTTAAGGATGTGTCTTCATTGTTTCCTTGTTTTTTGGTGTTGTCTTGATTTTTGAACTAACCTTCCTTGCTTCTTGGTGCTCTACACTCCCTGGCAAAGTGTCCCATCTTATGACAGTTGAAACACTCTACCTTGGATTTATCATACCTAGCAGTATCATTAGTATTAATGAAAATCTTCTTGCATGTCCTCTGATAGTACCTCTTTGCCCTCATACTTAGCAAAGAGAGCTGCCACTTCAAATCCATTGCTTCCAAATCATCTTCACGAATTTGCTCTAAGTCCTGATGTAGGAGATCAAAACCATTAGGATTCTCAACCATGAAAGCATACACAGCATTATCACTTAATCTAGCAGTACTAACCTGAGGACTAGCAGTGTTAACATCATTAGTACTGCTAGTGCTTGGAGCAGTCATAAAGGCCAAGTTTTGGGCACCACTACTTGCACCAATAGATTTCTTTACCTTTTGTTCAACAATCTTAAAGTTGTTGTACAGATCATCAATGCTCATTGTATCAACTTCAAGTTTTTTCATCCAAACAACAACATGAGTGTTCCACTCAGGGGGTAAGCTGCTCAAAAATTTTGAATTCAAGTCTTCTTGAGCGATGACCACACCCAAGAATGCAAGCCTACTGACAATCTTTTGAAGCCTGTTGAATATAGAGTCAAGAGACTATGCGCTTGTTGCACTAAAATTTCATAACGGTTTGCTTCAAAAGTGACTTCCTGATTTTTTCCTATTGCCTTCATACCCCCAAAATCGTGTTTCAATGGCAGAAAAACATTGATTTAGCATCAGGGACTGACTGAATGGAGTTGATGTTCATTGGGAGAGCAATGAGGTAGCAAGCTTTGGCCTCTCACAGTCGTTCCCTTTCTATTTAGTCCTTTTTCTTTCCAGCAGTTACAGGCACAAAAAACTTTGTAACTGTAAGTAAACCATTTTCTTCGTGTAGTATTTGTACAGACACTCATGGAAATTTATCATTTTCTATGACATCCCTTAGAGCATAAAAAGTCCTTGTATTTGAAAGTACTATTTAATTCTTATTACCCACAATCTCATACTCCACCGTAGTTTTTGAGTAGGAAATCTTTACAGTAGTTTCCACTGTGTGTAGGATTCAAACTCCTAAAGTCATCTAGAATCAAAGTTTCTCAAAGCAAGCTCCCTGATACCACTTTGTTGATCCATCCTTGATCGATTCTTTAGGTTGTTCTAAGTTTAAGTTACCATTGGATAAATCCAAATACTTGTTTGTAATAAACTTTGTTTTGTATACGAAAGTGTAATGCGGGAATCTACACCTGTAATAACCTAGAAGTATTATAATAAAACATAATCTTGTATAAACAAAGATATAACCAAAACGCTCCCTAAATATTAATTAGATCAATAATACGAGTACTCCTTCGCTAAATACTAGGTTTTCACAACCTTGAAGCTTTTTCTGATCACTTGACAACTATGAAAACTTAATGAACTTATATCTCAACACTAATGCACTATGGCCTCCTATTATAGACTAAGGAGTCCAGTCCGGCTTACAAAGTTAACATTTCTTAAGATATCATAATCTATCTTAACATAAACTAATCTCTTAAACAAATACATTTATGTTAAAATAATATTGTAACAAAAATATCTCAATACATTTAATCTCACAGGTGTATTCTAGTTCTCCAAACAATCTTTATCTCTTTAAATCGGCTTTATCCTTTTGGCAGTAGTAAGTCTTCTAGCAGTTGTAATCCAGCAGCATAAACTTTTGTACCAGCAGTACTGATAAACATAAGCAGTAGTAACATTAGTACTAGCAGTACTAATATATACTCACAGTAGTAACTTGTACTAGCAGTCTTAACATTACTACTAGCAGCACTAACTACTTAGCTTATATTTTAGTCTTCAACTCTGAGCAGTCTTAACTTTAACTAATAGCAGTAACTTTATACTAATAGTACTAAATTATACTAACAGTAGTAACTAGCAGTGGTAACTTTATACTACCAGTACTAATTACTTAGCATAATTTCCATTATGTACCTGAGCAGTAGTAACTCTAAGAATCCTTGAAGTCTTTTAAGTCCCAACATCACTCGAGTTTGTTCGAGGTTGATGGTCTTTATAGCACTTAGAGTTTATGCAATGTAGTTTTCTCTATTTTGTATCTTGTGTTATGATTGATCATTATGTTTCATTCCCGAGTTTCCGCCATTGTCGGGGTGTCACAATACTCTATCCATCTGGGTTCTGACAAGATGTATCAGGACATGAAGAAGCTATATTGGTGGCCTGATATGAAGGCTGACATCGCCACCTATGTTCGTAAATGTTTGACATGTGCTAAGGTCAAGGCTGAACACCAAAGACCATCGGGTTTGTTGGTGCAACCCAAGATACCTCAATAGAAGTGGGATAATATCACTATGGATTTTGTCACAAAGCTTCCCAAGTCGTCACAAGGTTATGACACCATCTGGGTGATTGTGGACCGACTTACTAAGTCTGCACTCTTCTTACCCATGAGGGAAACGGATCCTATGGAGAAATTAGCGAGAATGTACCTAAAGGAGGTAGTCACGAGCATGGATACCTATCCTCAATCATTTTCTGATCGTAGACCTAGATCCGCATCACAATTTCTAGAGGTCACTTAGAAGGCTTTGGGTACTACATTGGTTATGAGTATTGCATATCATCCAGAGACCGACGGACAAAGCGAGAGGACTATTCAAACTCTCGAAGATATGCTGCGTGCTTGTATGATCGACTTTGGAAAGGGTTGGGTTAAACATTTTCCATTAGTTGAGTTTTCATATAACAATAGTTATCATGCTAGCATCAAGGCTGCACCATTTTAAGACCTTTACGGTCGAAAGTGGTTCGGTTACCCAGTTTGTTGAGCCAAGGTTGGAGAAGTTCAACTCAACGGTCCAGAAATAGTTTAAGAGACAACCGAGAAGATCATCCAGATCAAACAAAGGATTCAAGCCGTTCGTGATCGACAAAAGAGTTACGCCGATTTGAAGCGTAAGTCGATGGAATTTCAGGTTAGAGATAGAGTTATGATTAAGGTTTCACCTTAGAAAGGGGTCGTACGTTTTGGCAAACAGGGGAAGTTAAACCCCAGATATATTGGACCTTTTAAGGTGTTGGATAAAGTTGGAGCCGTTGCTTATAATCTTGAAAGCTTCCTCCAAAGAGTTTGAGCAAGGTTTCAAAGTCCCCCCAAACATTCCTGTATCTAACTTGAAAGAAGTGTCATGTGCGACGATCCATTAGTCGTTCTGTTGGATGGACTTCATATTGATGACAAGCTACATTTTGTCGAGGAACCAGTGGAAGTCATGGACCGTGAAGTTAAACAATTGAAACAAAGCCGTATTCTAATTATTAAGGTTCGATGGAACTCTAGGAGAGGTCCTGAGTCACATGGGAACGTGAGGATCAATTTCGAAAGAAATATCCACATCTCTTTACAAAAACTGCACCGTCGTCAAGTGGCTCGTCTTAAGCTTTGAGGACAAGGCTCATTTAACGAGGGAAGACTATAACACCCTGTGATTTCAGGTCATTTTTCGACGTTATTTATTTCACTATTTATTTTTAGTATTGTACGCGTTGCTTTAATTTTTGTCATATGGTTAAATCGCGTAAGCTAAAAATTATCATTCAACGTAAATGGGAAACAAACAATTAAAGGTTTACGTCAAGTAAGTGTTAGATAATTATCTGGAGGATAATTATTAACTTTGCACATTCTATTTTTATTGGTTACGTAAAGTGTTTACGTTTCGCGATAAAATACATTTAGGCATTCACGGAACCACCAAAACTTATCTACGCTTCAACAAATACCCATTATTATACCCAATACTCAAAGTTTTATAAAACTCCACCCATATTTATCATTGTAGCCAAATTATACTTATAAGAACCAAACCAAAACCTACACATTACAAGTATACTCGTTATACTTAACCTATACATCTTAAAACTTCAAGTATTACTAGGATTTCAACACAAAATATCAAAGACTTGTCTAGTCCTTTCCCCCCCCCCCCTAAAATTCCAGGCACAACCTATACAAAAGGGAACCAAGAGCACACAATGTAACCAACCAAGTACTTGTACAAACTAGGACTCATTATACCTAGTACCATGACTAGTGTTCTTGACCAAGCCCTCCTTGTTTCACTCATCTTGTCCAACCGTCACCCCCCCCCCTTTGTAATTCTAAGGCTTGGACTTCCTAATAGTGTATTTGACTAGCTCTTGGTATATAAATACATGCATACTAGTAAGATAACACACATATACATTTTCCTTAAGCAAAAACTTCACACAATCCTCTCCTTTGTCTATACAAGCCCACGGCTCACACATAACACCAAGAAAACATCCATACAAATTTTCCTAGCAAGTATTCAAGTGGTCTAGTATCATATCTAAGACATTCTAAGGTGTATTGGAAGCTTAAGGTTTTCTAGTCTTGGAAGCTTGGGGTTTAATCAAAAGGGTTTAATCAAGAAAGTTCAAGAAAGTTCAAGATTAGGGTTTCTTGAAAGATTAAGGTTTTCTAGTCTTGGAAGCTTGGGTTTTGATTCTACACTAGGGTTTAGAACTTGTTTCTCTTCATCATACATCATCTTAAGGTCATCTAAAAACCATACACTCTTTATATTTATGATTTATGTGTATATAATATTTATATAGTAAATCACCATCTAGGAAATATATTAAGATATAAAATAAATTATTACTCTTGATCATGGTTTGAAATACTTTTTCATATGTTATATTGATGTTAAAAACATGTTGGAATAAAAGTATATACATTATACATGTGTGGATTAATTTATAAAAGTATATATAAATTAATTTTTTAAAAGTTTATTTATTAAAGTTTATAAGTAAATAAATGAAAGGACTTGTTATTCTTGGACATAATATTGGACAAATATTAGAGGAGTATAAATATACACAAGTTAGTGTATTAATCATGTGAAAAGACTTGGAATGATTTATTTAACATAAAACAAGTTTATATAAATAAATATATAACTAATAAAAAGCTACTATTTAAATTCGATTTTAAAAAAGGTGATTTTCTATTTTATAAAAATACTACATCTCATAAGGATTCCAAACATATAAAGAACAAGAAAATCCGAGCTATAACGAAGAAGTTACGCCGTTTGCAAGTTTACAATAATAAATACTTTTAAAAAAATAATTTTATAAAAATAAATTACTGTTCATTACAGAAACTTTTTGGAAAATATTTTATTTAAATAGAATTTTTAATTACGAGGACGTGCTCAAAAGAATCACTAAAAACGAAATTAAAACGAATAAGGTATGACTTTCAAAAGATTTCGATATCTAAATTTATAAAAATAATTTTATAAATAATCATGAACAGTAAAAACTACTGTTCATCAGTGAGTTAAAAATATTAGAATGTAATATTTTGATACATCTTCTTAATACGAAATCGTGGACATAAAGAACGTACAAAACGGACTTAAAACGATAAAGTTACGACATTTTTACTAAGGTAATATTTATAAACATTTTGATTTTATAAATATTACTTCTCAATTACAATTAGATGGTGATGTAGCTATATAGAATTATATATGGTATTAGTTATTCAAAGTACTTAGTACTCATACGACCTATAATTAATTAGGTTGCATTCGGACATTTACGTGACACATTTCATTCTGTAATTTACATTGTTGCTCATTCACTCAAGGTGAGTTCATAGCCTCATGTTTTTACGATTACAATGATTTACGACTTTTGGGGTGAGAAACATGCATTGTTTTACAAATTGGACGCAAGTGTACATTTTAACCATATTACGTTTTTTACCTAATTAGCGATAATTCCACTGAGTCCTAATTATCATGAACTTGTCAATTACTGTGGGGGCTGATAAGCGCGAATGTTCTAAATAGATCTAATTGGGATTGACCACCAACCCGTTCGGTGTGAGTAGCGCTCACTTGCCGGTTTGGTTTGCCGGACAGCGAACGTATACCATGTCGGATTTGGGATGTTGCGGGTTAGAACATCATCAAGGGCAATGTAGGCAATTTATATTGCAATTCATACATGTCGAGCTTCAGTGTCATGAGCTTAGGGAAACGTAATTACATTTTGTGATGTTTTCATATGTTGCATTATCATACATTCGGAAGTCTTGCGGTCCTACATTATATTTACATAAACCTGTGAATTCACCAACTTTATTATGACGTTTTAAAGCATGTTTTTCTCAAGTTAATAAGGTACAAGTCAAGGATACATTGGTGGTCGTTATTTTAGATGTCATTGCATAAAGATTTAGAAGCATTACATTTTAGGGATATTTGTTATGTTTAAAAATCTTTACATTTACAAGTGAACATGTTAATCCGTTGTGCTTTTGTAACAAACAATTTCAGTTATTCTAATGTATCAGTTTTCAAATGACTCATATAGAGGTTATTCTCATATCTTGTGCTATTGATCTATAAAGTAACACTCTCGGACACATTATTCCATTGCGACCCGATTTGGGGGTGTTACACCTCCACACTTAGCTATTGCTTGCCCTCAAGCAATTAAAAGCGAGAAAACAATATCATTTATTGTGACGTGGAGAAATTTAGATTTAACAAGTGTTTACTGATTTTAATAACTTTTCCAGCATAGACATTTAACAGAGCACCTCACATAGGGGATATTTTTTTATTGATATTCACTCTAGCCACTCATATAGGGTTTATATTTGTGAAGTCACTCAATTGCACAAACATAATCTAGATAGATACCATAGGCTTGTACAAGACACATAAACATGCCCGTTGCGGCGTGGGCACCTAGAAAAAAATCTTAAAGAAGCAAAACGTGATACTGCTGAGGGTGAACAACATGTACTGATTACATGTGTCAAACTTAAGCCTTATACTTTGAACTTTTTTTATACCAAATGCTTACTAAGGTAGACACAAAACTTCTTTCATTGAGCATTTTTCTTCAATTTTGGATACTTCTGCAAGATAACACTAAAAGGGAGTGCCGCAGATACAGGAGCTTTACGGGATTTTATTTTACCTCTTATCATACAATTTTGTCTATAAATTAACCTCACCACGGTCTAGTAAATGATGATCAAGCACAAGTTCTAAAGCTACTAAATTACCGGCTCACTCCTGTAATTTCCAACCGATACCAATGCTCCAGAAAAGGTGATAGATTACAAATACACAGCTGTAACGACGGATGAGACACTTGCAATTGTATTCAAACCTTAACTCGAACAAGCTAAAGGTAAAAATTATCTTAGGTATCAAAGGTGGATACCTGAATTTTTGAAGGTTAAATTCTCACAATTTAGTGGACTGGTTTTGTGGTAGTTATAATGTTAATCTGGTTGGATTTGTCTTACTAAGAGTATACACATTTTTAGTTTTAGAAGAAAGCATAATTTATTATAAATAGATTTTAATATTTTTCATAAAATATCAGTTTGAAAATTTTGGCTAGATAACAAGGCGAAACATAGGAGGAAACATTAAAAAAGGGGATCATAATTAAATTTTAATTTTTCCTATTTGGCTTCCCCTCCACACTTAAGTTGAACATTGCCCTCAATGTGAGAACTGATAAATATAGAAAATAGGGAAGATTAAGGAAAAATGGTACTTCCTGGGGCATAGATATATAGCTTCAGAGAGCTTGTCTTTGAGCAAACGCCATAATTGTCCAAGTCTAATCTCTATTACTTGCAAAAGAGTAAACAAACAAAGCATACAAAAAGAATTTTTTTTTTGTGGTTTTTTAGAGAATAAAATAGAAGAGGAGGGACTCCTTGGTATGTGCTTAAATACACATACCATTTACCTAATAAAACGACCCTAAACAACCAAAAACACACATAAAATGCCATAAATATGCTTGTTTTTGTGTTTGTACTGTGCATGTACCGGATATTTCACTAAAGGACAAAAACAAAGCCAAACCGGACAAAACCAAGCACAGAATTGGAAAGAGCGCGAAAAACCGAGGCCAAAGGTACAAAAGGATTAAAAACGGAGCTAAAACGGACATTTACAAATCGACTCGACAACGTTTGTGCATTTAATAAAGTCAAGACGAAGTCAAAGTCAACCTCGAGATACGGCATTGGAAAGGGCATCGAAAACCAAACCCGAAAACCTAAATTGTCAAAAGTGGGCCCACCCGTACCCTCCTAGTAGGCCCGGGTCAGCCCACCTATATACTAAACCCACTTTTTAATACATAAGCCCAAAATCCCAATTCCCTTTTTTAACATATCCGGCCCATTACTTAGCCCAAAACCAAACCCAAGCCACTTAACAACCGTTACCCATTGCACCCTTACACCATTAGTCCCTTAAGGACTGACGGTGCAATCATTCACAAACTACAAGGGCTTAACTTGCCAAACAAAGGACTAAACTTTCAAGATCACCATAAACCTTGAGGGACTAAATTTGCCCATTCCCTAAACTTTCACACCTGCTCACCCTTTTATACCTTTTTCCCGTCAAACTTAACCCTATCCACTGTACATCCCTGTCACACTCACTCACTGCAACACGACATAAGACCTTCACACCCTCTTAACCTATTCAACCCCACATAACCCCACCCCCACATGGCTTATGTACACTGTGGCAATCCTACAATTTCCCATTGGTTAAAGGGTCGAGACAAAAGCCGAAGGAGTGTGTGTTGGGGTCTTGAGGACATATCAGAGCGCATGTGCGCCCAGCGCAGATTTAAGGGTCAGGATTTGAGCTTTGAGCTCTCTCACAATAAAAACACAAGAAACACACAATGGGAACCTTGGCGTCCTATAAAAAGAAAGAAGACAAAAGACATAAACAACTAGTGTATCTAGGAGTAGGAGTAGTTTAAAATTTTTAATATTTTGATTATGTTTTATGTCTTTAATTTCTGTCTTTACATTTAAAAACCTTGTAACCTTTTAAATTTGAATGAAAAATTAAGTTTGAATGTTATGCAATTCTGTCTTTTTATGCTTCTTAAACTGCTTATTTTGTTCCAGCTTATTTTGTGCTTATTTATGTCTTATGGGTGCTTATTGAATCTGCTATATGCTTTTTTTTACAAATAGATTTAAGGGGTGTTTAGGTCAAGGGTTGAAAACGGGTAAAAATGGTTTAAAAATCTATTGGGTCACCTTGGCCAACTTTGTTAGCCTTTTCTAGGTTGATCTTAATCTGTTTTTCAAAATATTTAAGTCTTCAAGGTTGTTTTTAAGTTTTGTCTAAAAGATGTTCACAACTGTTGGTTCAAAACAGTTGTGAATTGCTATTTTGATTTAGCTTTCAAAATCCTTTTCTTGAGTCTTGTTTTTGAGTTAATATTAGTGTCAAAATAGAGTGTTATAAGTTTCTTTTAGTCTTCTTTTGGTTTTCATCAATCAGTCAAGTTCCTTTGTTAAGTGATTTTTTTTTACAAAACTGCCTTTTTCATCCTTAAATATCAGATGCTTAACAGTGTTTTTAGAGCTTTAAATTTTGAGCATAAGCTCATTAGGGATTACACTCAATCTGTTTTGGCTTAGTTTTCAGTTAGGAGCTTATTTTATAGCCTATTTCTAAGTCTGCCTTTTGCTATTTGTTTTTAAGAAAAGCCAAAAATTTGCATATTCAGTGTGACTGCCCTTTTTCCATTAGCCTTTTTTATAGCTTTCCTAAGTTTCAAATTGTTTTATTTTTGTTGTTTTAGATAGCCACCAAGTTAGGCTTTAAGCTCATATGCCCCTTAAGCCCATAAGGATCCTTCTTAGAGCTTAAAAAAAAGCCTAAAAAGTTGTCCCTAGGCTTTGTGTCAATCAGTGTTTGTGCTTATAGCTTATTTTATTTTTCTAGCTTATCTGTTGGTTTTCAGTTGCTTATTTTCAACATTTACTAGTGCTTATTAGGTGTAGGTTGATACTTGTTTTAAGCTTATTTGTCTATGGACTTGCTTATTGTGTCTTAGAAAGCCCACAGTTTAGCTTTTGGCCATTTAGCTTAAAAAACCAAGTCTGCCATTTTTATGCATTGTGCTTATTTCTAGCTTACTTAGATGCTTAATTTGGGATTAGTTTAGCTTATTCAGTCTAGGTAGGTAGCTTATTTTAGCTTTTTGAGGTGGGGGGGGGGGGGGGGGGGGGGGGGGGGTTCCATTTGCCTTTGTGTGCCTAAAAGCCAAAACACTTAGGCCTTAAGCCTATAGTTTTCAGGCAATCTGCCGGCTTATCTTAGCCTATTTCCTCTTATTTTTTGAATCTTTATAAAAAGATCGCTTTATTAAATATTGTTAGTTTAAGCTTATTTTATAATTTTTGAAAAAATATAATAAAAAAATGTTTTTAAAAGAGAGAGGCATTGGGTCGAACCCAATGACCACTCCCCTTGCACCTACGTCGACCCACTACCCTCCACACTAACCACCGCACCAGATAGGCCATCCTGGTTATGTGCTCCCTTAATAAATCTTTATAGTAGTTTAAGCCATAAGCCCACACCCTATTTACTTATACCAATGAGTTCCAATAAGCTGGTAAAAGCCCCTTTTATTTTTTCCTGAATCCAGCACACTCCAAACTACTTTCCATGATTTTTTTCAAATTTTTCTCATTAATTTTAGTATTTTTAATTAAATTTTCTTTTCAAAACAGTTTTTAAATCATAATAAATTACTAAAAAGTCAAAAAAATATAATTCTTTTTTTCAAAATTTTCTTTTATCATTTAGGACTTAGGAAAAATAAATTTGCATCCGTAGGGTTAATATTTCAAAATTCGTTTTTTTAAAGAACGGGTTTTAAACCCCGTTCTTGTTTCCGCGTTTCAACTTTAAGTGCCTTTATAATTCTGTTCCCTTAGACTTAGGATTTCCTTTTATACCTTTTTTATTCTTCCCGTAGAATTTTAGGACACCCATTGCCTTATTTATGCTTTCCCGTAGTTTATTTTAAATTTTTTTCATAAAATATCAGTTGAAAATTTTGCTAGATTACAGGGCAAACATAAAGGGATATGATTAATTATAACTTTTCCTATTTGGCTTTCCCTCCACACTTAAGTTGAACATTGCTCTCAGTGTGAGAACTGATAAATATAGAAAATAGGGAAAATTAGGGGAAAACGGTACTTCCTGGGCATAGAGAAATTTAGCTTCGAAAGAGCTATCCTTGAGCAAACACCATAATTTTTTTGATCTAATCTATATTACCTGCAAAAAGTAAACACACAAAAGAAAATATTTGGGTAGTTTTTTTTAGAAAAAGAAAACAAAAGAGGAGAGACTCCTCCACACTTAAGAGAAAGCACGGATTGCCTCCCAAGAAATGCTTAACTTTAAGAGAGTCATTAGCTAGACTTGTACTTCTTGGTTTCATTCTTTAGGAAAGAAGGGAGTGAGTTCTTCCCTTGGGTCATTATTTTATTCATGGTATATCTTGAGTCGATGGCCGTTGACAATAAACGTTTTTCCATCTTTTCCCTATAGTTCAACATATCCGGATGGATATTAGTGTTTCACTATGCCAACGAGATCTGAGTTTTGACTGTTTGAATTTGTACTTAGAATCAAATAACAGTACTTTATTTTCGTGTTTGAACTCTTTTCTCATTTTGAGTATCCTGTCGTGCCATAATTTAGTTCTTGCCTTGTGTAAACGAGAGTTTTCATATGCTTGATGTCAGAATTCATATAACTCGAGTAACTAGAACATTCTTTTCCCACCAGCAGCGATGAGATCTGGATTATAGTTTTTCAAGGCCCAGTATGTACGGTGTTTAATTTCAAACGGTAGATGGCAGTTTTTTCCGTATACGAGTTTGTATGGTGTGGTTCCGGTTGGTGTTTTGTAAGCAATTCGAAAAGCCCATAGAGCATCATCGAGTTTTCTTGACCAGATAGTTGGATTATCTTTCACAGTTCTTTCAAGGATTCTTTTAAGGGCTCTGTTAGTATTTTTAACTTGTCTGCTCGTTTGAGGATGATATGATGTAAAGAAACGGTGGTTAACTCCATATCTTTTCATGGTTTTTTCTATTATTTTGTTGCAGAAATGAGTTCCTCGGTCACTTATGAGAGCTTTGGGCATTCCGAAATGGCAGAAGAGTTTTTTCAGGAATGAAATAACAACTCTGGCATCGTTTGTTGGAAGAGCTTGAGCTTTGGCCCATTTAGATACATAATCGATAGCGACTAAGATGTATTCGAATTTATATGATTTTGGGAATGGTCCCTTAAAGTCGATACCCCATATGTTAAAAATTTCGCATACTTGAATGCTATTTAAGGGCATTTCATCACGTTTGGATATATTCCCTGTTTTTTGACATGCTTCGCAGAGGAGAACCAGAGTATGAGCTTCTTTGATGATTGTTGGCCAGTAAAAGCCTGAGTCCAATACTTTTTTAGCTGTAGTGTTTGGTCCATAATGTCCACCGGTAGGTCCATGGTGACATTAATCTAGATAGGAACGAGTTTCTGGTCTTGAGACACAGCTTCTAATCATACCGTCTGAACATACTTTGAAAAGGTAAGGGTCTTCCCAAAAGTAGTTTTGAGTTCAGAGAAGAATTTGTTCTTTTGCTGGTACGTCATCCCTTTAGGTATAATATCTCCCAACAAATAGTTTGCAAAGTCTGCGAACCATGGTGTGACATTCGTGGTTATTTCCATAAGAGTTTCTCCAGGAAAGTTATCATTGACATCACTATCATCACTTTTCTCATCATTATCAATCCGAGATAAGTGGTCGGCGGCAACATTTTCTATATCTTTTTTGTCTTTTATTTCGATATCAAATTCTTGCAATAGCAAAATCCAACGTATAAAACATAGCTTAGCATCTTGCTTTTTGAATAGGTGTCTTAAAGGTGAGTGATCGGTGTAGACAATCATTTTGGATAACATCAGATAGGATCGGAATTTGTCGAATGCAAATACTATAGCCATCAGTTCTTTTTCAGTAACCGTATATTTTTGCTGAGCTGCATTAAGAGTTTTGCTTGCAAAATAGATGGGGTGAAAGTGTTTACCATCTTTTTGACCTAAGATTGCTCCAACTGCAAAATCACTTGCATCACACATAAGCTCAAATGGAAGATCCCAATTTGGGCTCACGATCACAAGAGTACATGTAAGTTTTTCTTTTAATAAATTGAATGCTTTGTGACATTCGTCATTTAATTCGAATGGAGTATCTTTTTCAAGCAACTTAGTTAGAGGACGGGTAATTTTTTATAAGTCTTTAATGAAACGTTGGTAGAAACCGGCATGTCCTAGAAAACTTCTAATGCCTTTGACATTAGTAGGAGGTGGAAGCTTAGAGATTACATCAATCTTGGCTTTGTTAACTTCAAGGCCTGCACTGGACACTTTATGTCCAAGCACAATTCCTTCTTTAACCATAAAGTGAAATTTTTCCTAGTTAAGGACAAGATTTGCATCCTTGCAACGTTGAAGCATTTTATTGAGGTTTTTAGACAGTTATCGAAAGAGTTTCCAAAGACTGAAAAATCATCCATGAATACTTCAACGGATTCTTTGATCATGTCATGAAAGATAGCCAACATGCACCTTTGGAAAGTAGCTGGAGCATTACATAAACTGAAAGGCATTTGCCTGTAAGCGTATGTTTCGAAAGGGCATGTGAATGTTGTTTTTTCTTGATCCATGGGATCGATTGGTATTTGAAAATATCCAGAAAAACCATCAAGGAAATAGAAGTATTTATTTCCTACGATTATTTCTAACATTTGATCCATGAATGGCAAAGAAAAGTGGTCTTTTGCGGTTGCTTTATTGAGTTTACGATAATCGATGCATACTCGCCAACCCGTAACGGTTCTTGTTGGTACAAGTTCATCTTTTTTGTTTGTGACTACTGTAATGCCACCTTTTTTGGGTACACAGTGGATGAGACTTACCCAAGGGCTATCGGCGATTGGATAAATGATACCAGTGTCGAGAAGTTTAACGATTTCTTTTTTAACAACTTCTTGCATGTTCGGATTTAATCGTCTTTGTTTTTTAACAACTGGCTTTTTATCATCTAGGAGTTGAATTTTATGTTTACAAAAAGACGGCCAGATTCCAGGAATGTTTGTTGTTTTCTAAGCAAAGGCTTGCTTGTGTCTTTTTAAAACTGAGATGAGCTTATTTTTATTTTGCTCAGAAATCTGAGATGATATGATCACTAGAAAAAAAGAAGGTTCTTCTAAAAATACATATTCTAAATTATCAGGAAGAGGTTTTAATTCAAGATCTGAAGGCAGTTCTTCAATAGATGTCTTGATCTTATAGTCGGTGTTAAAGGTGATCTTTTCGAATGGTGGTTCTTCAGTTTCGGAGTCAGATTCAGAGTTTTCATCAGCGGTCATTGCCATAAATTCATCGAATTCAGTAAAGAGTTTTTCTTCAAGAATAGTTCCCTCGATGGAATGAAGGATTTTACTCCCTTCATCTTCTTCTAAGATTTCATTGATAATGTCAATACTGAAACGTGTATCATCGTTTGAATAGGAGTGTTTCATCGCAGAATCGATGTGAAAGGTCATTCGTTCAGTACCAACTCCAAGATTGAGTTGTTTCTATTTTAACTCGAATTACTGCATCGGCGGTATGGAGGAAAGATCTCCCTAAGATTAGAGGAACTTTACTGTCTTCTTCCATATCGAGAATAACAAAATCCACAGGAAAAGTGAATTTATCAACTTCAACGAGCATATTTTTAGTTATTCCAATAGGGTGTTGGAATGATTTGTCGGCTAATTTTACGCTCATTCTAGTAGGTTTGAGAGTTTCAAGAGATAATTTGGCATATAGAGAATATGGCATGAGATTAATGCTAGCACCAAGGTCGGCTAAAGCATTGCATGAGAAAGCTTTGCTAAAGTTACATGGAATAAGAAAACTTTCGGGGTCTCCATGTTTTGGTGGAACTTTGTTTTGAATCATAACGGAGCTTTCATCGCTAAGGAAAGCGGCTAAAATATGTTCAAGCTTATGCTTATTGCTTACGAGCTCTTTGAGAAATTTGTCATAGTTTGGCATTCTAGATAAAACATCGAGAAGAGGTACGTTGATTCGAACGGCTCAAATTCAAATCCGAGAATTTTCCATACTGGGCTTCTATTTTCTCTTTTCTAAGGCGTTGAGGATATGGAATTTTTGGTTTATATGGTTTAGGTATCGAAGTTTCTTAAACTGGTTTTAGAGTTTGAGATTTCGGTTGGGGTAGATTCCTCATCTTCATCCTCACTATCGATGTTGATAGGAGTTGTAGAATGATGTGGAAGATGTGAAAGACAACACATGAATGCTTACAATGCCCCTAGCGCAGTGTACCTAAACATTATATGTAAGTATAGGCAAGACTCGGGGGATGTTTATCTTTCTCTATGTGAATAGCGACTGTAAAGGCCGGAACGAATGTTTCACAAAAGGTCCAATGGGTTGAAGAAGATTATTTTTGTGTTTTTATATTTTATGAAAGCAAGTAAATCTCTGTTTTTGAAGGTTAGTTTGTTTTAACTAATTAATCTACTAATCTAGTTCTACTTTAATGGCATGGAGGACAATTATACAACAAATCGTATTCACCTGGGATGCACTACTCCTTGCTAGCTATCAAATTCTACCTATTCCTTTTTCCACACTTGAATGAAATGTGTAAAGTATTTTTCCTAATTCATGGAAATGAATGTATACGTCGCTGCCTGTCTAATTAATAAATCTGTTAAGGCACCGCACAATAATGTAGTATGAAGCCTATTACAAGCCCCAAAAGTATATTAAATGCAACTTGAAAATATCTTAAGAGGGAATCAACCATATTAGGGGTAAGGTAGTATGAAGACTGTTACCGATGGTATCCTTTCTACACACTCGTGTTTCCCTAGACGTCTATGCCAATTTAATATCTTATGGCTATTTTTCCTTTAGAGCCTAACGCGCACATCCATCAACAAGAAGCAATAGGAAACAAGAATTATAAACTATAATCAATTATACTCATTGAATCTGTCACGCCTTAATTGGTGAATATGGAAGATCCATAATCATCAATCAAATACAAAAGATATAAATCAATCAATGACAAGGTTCTTGCATTCCTAAATAAATGCTAGATGAATTAGCCAAGCATACTTAATCAAGAGAAATCGTAATCAACAAAAGAATTGAAGACATAAATTAAGATATAAGTGATAATCAAACCATTATAAGATGTTTATGGAAGGAATTATACATCTAATTACAGAAAAAACAACAACCCAAACCCTATAACGGGACTAATACAGTTGAGGGCTTGATAAAATATGAAGTTATGGAGGCTATAATTTATAGAACCCTAATTCGAAGCTTCATGATTTCCGTCACAACATTTTTCGATGCCCGTCCATCGTCAATTTTCTCTGGGCTGTAGAATTGTCCTCTCTGTGATCGGTGGCTGTTGAATCATCGAAATCCTGAGTTCGTAAGAAGGAGTTATGATCATAACAATATTTGGTACTTCACGAGCAAATGAAATGGTCTTCTTAATCTCGTGACACAAAATCTTCAAGTGTTTCTTTAGGTCGGCCACGTTCTGACATCGTCACCAGATCTCTAACGCCGTCACTTCAAACGTCCTAACGTTGTCGCTTGGAAAACTTTCAAAACTCGCAAACGAAAGCCGTCCTCCACACTCATATGTACAACTTGTTCAAGGATTTGGTGTAGAGTCGTAGTCTTGTCCGTTTCTTCTTTAAATGAGCCCAAGTCACGTATATTTCCTCCAAATGTCATCCAAGTGCTAAAAACCTAAAAACAATTGATTAAGTACATAATATGGGCATATTTGCAAGATTTAGGGGGTTAAATGACTCTGAAATAGCGTATAAAATGACACCTCATCTTCATCTTTATACTCAAACCTATTTTCCTCAAATGAATAAAGTATTCGCGTTTTAAGGTTGGAATTTAGGTGTTGGTGAGGGGTTCTATAGATAGTAAATTTAATATTAGAAATTATCAAGACCCTATGCACCATGATAGGCTTGAGTGGTTTAAGGGGTTAAGGTAGGGGTTGAGAGTAGGAATTCATGATTGCTTTCTATTTTTATGAATGAACTCTTTGTGCCTCTATTTAGACCCTTCATGGGTGCTATTAAACTATCCGAAATACACATACAGATGTGTCTTTTTTATTCTCAAATCTTCCTCTAATTTCCCTCACTTTGATCCCTCCTGCTGATCAAATTAAATTCAGTATTCCAGCCTACTAATTTCCCCGATAAGGCCTTTTAGGAAATGAAAATCCTCCACATACTCCAGATCACACTCATTCCTTATTAAAGAATCTACTTGACACTCCAAACTTTCTAAACTCTTGTTCTAAAGAGGCATCAATATAGTCGGAGACTTTCTTTTTTTAGAAAAGATTGTGGGGGGGGGTCGTTCCACTCTTCTCTTGTGTTTAGGCTAAATCCTCGATGGTTTCCATGCTCTCTATCTTCCGCGGCGTTGCTCCTTAATTTTTTAAGTCTCTCGCCGCATGCTGCTAAATTAATGCCAACTTAGGTGGCAGAGTCGACATGATCGTAAAAGATTTAAACTTGAAGCCACAGATCAATACCATGATGAGGAACTTTTTGGAGTAAGTCCTTGAAACAAGTCCACGCATCATAGAGAGATTCATCTTGATGTTGTTGGAACATCAAGATATCATTTCAAAGTTTAGCAGTTCTTCTTGGTGGGAAAAACCATGCAAGGATATGAGTGGTGAGATCATCCCAAGTCGAGATGGATCCCGCGGGTAGACGATCAAGCCAATTGATAGCTTGGTCACGAAGAGAAAAGCAGAATAGACACAAATGAGTGGTATTTCTTGTAGCACCAATAAGGTCAATGGAATCTACAATCCTGAGAAAGTCCTTAAGATGTTGGATCAGGTCTTCGGACATAAGTCCGTGGAATGCACATCCGTTTTGCACCAACTGGATGGTGTCGGATCGTAGGGGGACACCTTGGCTCCTTCAGGAAGCTCAATGGCGTTTTGGTATCCCTCGTGGCTAGGTCGGGAGTAATCTCCTAAGGTACGAGGTCGGTTTGAATTTTCATCTCCCATGATGGTCAACGAAAGAGTAGGTTTGGTTACGAACAAAAGGAACAAAGAAGAGATAGACTAAAAGAAAGCTACTTGACAAGAAATTAAATCTCATTTGATAGGAAACCTTGTTGAGTATAACCAATCTAATTGATCCGAAACCTATCTACGTACAATTCCCCGGCAGCGGCGCCAAAAACTTGATGTGGAGGTTGTGAAGACTTTACAGGAAGCTTTACAATCCCCTAGGCAGTGTACCTAATCGTTGTAGTGTAGTATAGGCAAGACTCGGGGGTTGTTATCATTATCTAGGGGAATAGCACTATGAAGGCCGAATTGAATGTTCACAAAGGTCTAAGGGTTGAAGGATGATTATTTTTGTGTTTTTATATTTTATGAAAGCAAGTAAATCTTGGTTTTTAAAGGTTGGTTTGTTTTAACTAATTAATCTACTAATCTAGTTCTACTTTAATGGCGTGGAGGAAAATTATACAACAAAGCGTATTCACCTGGGATGCACTACTCCTTGCTAGCTATCCAATTCTACCTATTTCTTTGTCACACTTGAGATGATATGTGTAAGTATTTCCAAAGTCATGAACGAATTACACGAACCCGCCATCTATTTAATATTCCGTTAAGGCAACGCACAAGTAAGGTAGTATGAAGACTATTACAAGGCCCCTAAGAGTATATTAAATGCACTTGAAATATCTTAAGAGGGATCAACCATATTAGGGGTAAGGTAGTATGAAGACTGTTACTGATGGTATCCTTTCTACACACTCGCATTTCCCTAGACGTCTAGCCAATTTAATATCTTATGGTTAGTTTTCTAAAGCCTAACGCGCACATCCATCAACAAAAAGCAATATGAAACAAGAATTATAAACAATAATCAATTATACTCATTGAATTTACCATATTGGGCTTCTATTTTTTCTTTTCTAAGGCGTTGAGGATATGGAATTTTTGGTTTATATGGTTTTGGTATCAGAGTTTCTTTGACAGGTTTTGGAGTTTGAGATTTCGGTTGAGGTGTAGATTCCTCATCTTCATCTTCACTATCGAAGTTGATAGGGGTTTAAGAATCATTTTGTTGGTCATTTGGGTTGATAGGTGGGTCATAGGATTTACCACTCTACGTAAATACAGCATTTACATGCTCATTTTGAGCTTGCAGAGGTTGATAAGGTTTGGATGAGCTACCTTTTGGGTTAGGTTGAGTGTTACTAGGAAGAGATCCAAAAGGTCGAGCAGATTGTTTGTCAGCTAATCTGTCAAATTTAGCTTTGAGATTTTGGATCGAGGCTTGATGATTTTTGGTTGTTGTTTCGAGTTTGGTTTTGAGATCCATAAAAGTATCTTTGACAAAAGAATTGGTCGAGTTTTGAGCTTTTATGAAATCACTTAATTTTTTTGAAGGTCGGGTTTATCATCATAGTTAGATCAATAGTCGTCTCAATTGTAATCGTTTCTTCCGCTTGAACGCCAATTATCATGATTTGAGTCACGGTCGCGATAATCATTGTAAAAATGTGTACAACAGAAGGTTTGCATGAATTTGGCTTCTTCTTTCGGAGACATAGGTTTATCATCATCGTTATGATCAGGGTTTGGTTGTTTTGAACGAGATTGGAATTCTTTATACTGAGCATCCATTTTCATCTTGACCTATTATCCGTTTGTTATGGCCTTTAAGCTTCATCTTGACCTGTTTACATAAATAATAAACATCAATTTCATTTATTAACAGACATGACTCAGACACTTATTTTGAAATAAGAGTGAAAGAACTACCTCATCAACTTGGACACCGTATATTTGGATAGAAGAGTCCTCCATGCCTATGGCAATAATGTTATTGTCATGTGGATGGAATGCCAAAAATGTTGTTGCCGGCGGTGGGAGCATGAATCTAGTGATAGTCTGCATAGGCAGCAATAAGTATATGCACCAGAGGGGGTATAAGAAAAAAAATAGTGCCATTATAAGAGAGCGTCAAAAAGTGGAGGAAGAGGTTTTGACCGTTTATTCAACAATGGGTCGACACAAGTTATGGTTGTCAAACCGGTGAAATCAAAAGATTGGCTAAAAGGGTCAAATAGGTCAAAAGTCACCCAAGCTTATTATTAATGCATATAGCCTTGTAAATCACTGGAAAAAAACCTAGCATATTGTTAAAATAGCTTTAATTTTTTTTAAAGGTCGGGTTTATCATCATAGTTAGATTAATAGTTTTCTCAATTGTAATCGCTTCTTCCGCTTGAACGCCAATTATCGTGATTTGAGTCACGATCGCGATAATCATTGTAAAAACGTGTACGATGGAAGGTTTGCATGAATTTGGCTTCTTTTTTCGGAGACATAGGTTTATCATCATCGTTATGATCGGGGTTTGGTTGTTTTGAACGAGATTGGAATTCTTTGTACTAAGCATCCATTTTCATGGTCATGGCATCCATTCATACCATAATTTTGTCAGTATCAGAATTACTGCTACCTTCATCGACGAAAGCAACAGTTTTCTTTAGAGATGATTTTGTTTTTTGGTTTTTAGCCTAATCAAGCTTGAGTAAGACTTTTTCTTCGAGGAGTTGATAAGATTGGTTTGGTGTTTATAGAGGAAAATACCAACAGCTGCGGCATTTAGAAATTCTTGAGTCATTTCGTTAAGGCCGTGATAAAAGATTTTAATGATATTACCTTTGGATAGATTGTGACCATGGCAATTTTAGAGCATTTCTTTCATACGGAGCCAAGCTTCGGTTAAACTTTCATTTTCATGTTGAGAAAAGGATCGGATTTCTTTGAGGAGTCAATCAAAAAGAGCTGGGGGGAAAAGCGGCTTATAAAGGCGGTGCGAAGTTGATCCTAAGTTTCGATGGTTCCTTCGTTGAGTTCGTCCAACCAGGTTTTTGCTTCACCCGTGAGTGATAGTGGAAACATCAATAGGCGGACGGCTTCATTTTTGGTGTCTTTGTATTTAAACATATCACATATTCTGAGGAATTCGTGAATGTGTTTGTGTGGATCGGTTTTAATTCTACCATCAAATTGGTTTCCTTTGACGAGAGTCAAGTGGTTACCTTTAATAGTGAATTTGTTTGTGGTTTCAGGAATGGTAATTGCAGAACCGAGAGTCGGAGCGACAACACGGTCAGCAGCCCACATGGGTTCATCATCCATTAGATTGTAATTTTCAAGGATATGAAGAAAGTGACATAAATAATTGATATCAAGAATCAGAGCGTAAACAATTTTTGGTTGTGCAGGTGGTTCGTTTCTTTGTTCAAATGGAAATCTCCTATTTCGTCGACGAAGTCTTCGATTCAGGGGGTGTTCAGGTTTAAGGAGTGGTTCAACAAGTTCAGAGTTGGAAGCACGTGTATGCATCCAAGGGATATTTTTGGTTTTTGATAACGTTTTTAGGAAAAACATTTGAGTGCGGAAAGTGCAGGAGTTTGGAATGATTTTTTTTAGTTCAGTGGGTACGGGTTAGCCCATTAAGGATGTATACGCCTTTGGCTTTGCTTGTTTATGCTCTTTCCATTCCCGTGCTTGGTTTTGTCTGTTTTGGCTTTGTTTTTGTCCATTAATGATATATCTGTTACCTGCACAATAAAATACAAGCAAATACAATGTATTTTTCCTATATTTTTGGTCTTTTTAGCATTATATTAAGAAATAAAAGATATGTTTTAAGAACATATCATTCAGTTTGCTAGAAAACTATACGTCGATTTTTGAAAAAGAAAATGGTTAAAAATTATTACAAGAATTGATTACAGCACAGCTTTAAAATCCCTAGCAGCGGCGCTAAAAACTATGATGTGTTTCAAAAACTTTAGATTTATAAGACTGAAATTACCTATTTATTAAATGGAAACACACGGGTAAAAGTATAACCCACGTATGTAGTATAACATTTTAGGTAAGACCAGGTCGTCTACAGGGATTTGATTTGTGTTCGAATAATCGTAGTTAAAATAAACTTTAACAATTTTATGATAAATGGTGATGGATTCGATAATGAGAAAGATGATGAGGTGTCATTGTTGGGAATTAAACTCAATGCACTTAGTACTGCTAAGTCAAAAGTTAGTACTGCTCACAAGTTACAACTGCCAGTATTAACCAGTTAGTACTGCTAGAGTAGGTTAGTACTGCCAGTACTAACTTAAGACTGTTGAAGGACTTAAGACTGCTGGTTATAAAGTTACTACTACTATTTCAAGATTACTGCTGCTGATGAAAAAGTTAATGCTGTTAGTACAAGTTAATGCTGTTAGGCATAACTTAATACTAATTGACTAAAGTTAATGATGATTAGTCAAACAGAAGACTGAAGATTAATGATGATTGAAGAGATTAATGCTAATTGAGATTTTGACTAAATACTTAGGAAAGTATTTAATATTTAGTCATTGTATTTAATATATTTGACTAAATATTTAGGAAAGTATTGTAAGCTCATTAGGACTCCTTAGTGTATAAAAGGAGATCCTAGGGCATCTAGTTTATCATCCCATTCATCTCATTATCATACACATACCTACATAGTATCTCATTGTAATAGCTTTAAGGTTGTAACCCTAGTACTATAAGAGTACTCGTATTATTGATCAAATAATATTAAAGCGTTTTATTATTTATTCATTGTTCATTGTTGGTACTGTTTCATTGATAAATACCTCTAGAGTATCAAAGTGTAGATTCTGCATACACTTTGATATACAAACAAAGTCTCAACCATTGTTATTTTGGATTCATCTAAGGTAACAAACACTTTACAATGTAAAGAATCGATCAAGGCGTGGGATCAACAAGTGGTATCAGAGCCTGTGCTTTGAGAAACTTTGATCTAGACGAAACAAACAAAAAGAACTCTTTACTCACAAGGAAGAGATGGCTCCTATAGCTCTTTCAGACTCTAAGGTAAATAATGACAAATCTTGTTCTAAAACTTGTCTGACAAACTATGAAGCTCTAAAGAAATAGTATGATGATTTGCTTGTTAAATTAGATGATACTAGTTTTAAAGCAGCTACATACAA
>BQNB010062982.1:3029-18029 GCA_026074375.1 Tanacetum coccineum
GCATGGTAATTTGCATAGTCCGCAAACCATGGGGTATTTTCACTAGAAATAACTCCAAGAGTTTCTAATGGAAAATGTTCATTTATGTCTTTGTTTTCTAACACATCCTTATGAGGATTCGCAAGTCTAGATAAATGGTCTGCCACAAGGTTCTCTGATAAGTGTAGAATACACATATCTATTTATGCTTAAAATAACCCAAATAAACCCAAAACGGATCAAAAATGGCAAAAATGTGCTTGTATCTGAGTTTTATGTGTGCAGGTATGGATATGTCAAATATTACAAGAAATCAGTCAAAAAGAACCACGAGAACGGTTGAGTGGATAAGAAGCTAAAGAAATCAAAGCCGAAGCCAGAAAGATCATGCATCAGGCTTTACAGTCACTGACAGTAAACCAATTCATCCAAAGCCAACTTCATTGTTCTTAGACAACACAAGGACTGTTTTTGCATACGGTGAGTTGTTTACGTCTTGAAATTGTCTTGCAACCACAAGGGCGGAAAATGTAATTGCCTTAAATGATTATAAATGGGCGGGGTCAATGAGACCGGTCTAATCTACCCACTTTCCAACTTTTAGCCAATCACACACTAAACCCCATAAACCCAATTAACCCAATTATACCCAACCCTAACCCGAACATCCTAACCACCTACACCCGGTTAAAACTTATAACTTTTTACACTTTCTATTTCACTCATTTTCCCCAAATAAGTTTAAACTCTTACACACTCACACGAACAATCAAGAATCACCAATGATCCCTAGTTTTATTAACCACTTACTCCTCCAAATTAAACCATAGGGTAATAACCCTTCACACAGCTTAACCCATCTATCACTTTCCAATTAACACAACCAAATCACCTGGCCTTATCTAATGGATACGATTGGGTGATGTGGACAGTGTGTGATGTGGAATACACTCACATAACTAACACACTCATATGCCACGTCAATGATCCGGGTTATACATATTTTTAATCTAACGATTGAAATGACATATCAAGGAGAGAGAAGAGATGGAGGGTCAAGATGAAGATGAAGAAGGATCTAGAGAAGATGGCAAGAGCTCAAGGCTTCGGGTATAAATACCCCCCCATCATTCCAGCATAGAGTAATTTTTAGTGGTTAATTTTTTTAGTTTATTTTAGTAGTTTAATTTCTTTTCGATTCAGTTTTTTAAGTTTCATCGATTGTAATTTTCATGTTATGTAACTTTGTTTCAAAGTTGTAAGAATTTTATTTCAGTTTTAATAAAAGTGTTATTTTATATTAAATCGTTTCTTCATTTTAAATCCATCAAAGTATTTGTGTTTGTGTTGATCGTGATGAAGGCTTGATACCATCCTGGAATTGGATGGCTGCTATGGTATCAAGAGGGTTTTAGAGCTGAGGGTCAGCATTAGGTTAGCTTAGGATTGATGTGTTTTTGACTTTGAGCTTATGTGAATAAGCCATAAGCTCATAATAAGCTGATTAAGTTTTCCTGTTCTTGCTGGGTAGATCCAAGGTACACACTATTTGTTTTACATTTATTCTTTTTCTGTTTTTTTTTAATAAGCTGTGGGATATTTGTACTAGTAATTTGTTTAGTAGTAGCTTAAATAAGCTGTAGGATTTGCAAACAGTTTGATTAAGCAGAATTTATAAAGTAGTGAAAATTTTGTCATGTGCCTTGAAGATTTGCTTTGCTTATTTAGTTTAAGAGATAGAATACTAAGTTGTTAAAGCTTATAAGCTAATAAGCTTATACAGCTTATTTCAAATAAGTGAAAGTTAAGTTTTATATAAATAGTTTCTTAAAAAGTTAGATAATAAGCTGATTTATATAAAAAAGGGATGCTGATTGTAATTGGTTAGATGCTTCAGGGACCTGTTCTGCTCTTTTTCATAATTTCAGTTAGTTTAAAAGTTACACAGTTAGTCCTTGTTAAATGCGCAGTTAGTCCTTAGTTAATCACATAGTTAGTCCTTTGTTAGTTTAAGTGTTAGTCTAGTTAGTCCCAAGTTCAGGGGGCCTTTCTGCCGTTTAGTGAAAATTTGTGTTTTTAGTATAAAATCTAAATTTACCCCGCCTACCCTCGACTTTGTTTTGTGTTACTTTCAATCCTTGTGTTTTGGCAGATTTAATTTTAGAATAATAAAAATAGTTTTTATAAATAATAAATTAGGTTTTTTAGTTTAATTACTTAAATTAGTTTAAAATTACTCATTAAAAATTAGGGCTTTTGATAAAATTAATTTTCTGCATTATTTCTTTTTATAAAAAGTATTTTTATATAATTTTTAGTTTTATGTTTTTTTTTTAAAATTTAATTTTCAAAACTGTAGTTTTTTTACCTTTTCAACTTTAATTTGTAATTTTAATCTTTTAAATAGAAAATTAGTAATAAAAAAATGTTTTCATCTTTTTAAGTAAGTTAGAGTTTATTTAGTTTAAAAAGTATTTTTCTTAGTTTGTATCAATTTAGTTTTCTATTTTTTGATTTAATTTAGGATTAAAAGTATTTAATTCATTAACTATCGGAAAAGCCTTAAAAATATTTTTTCTTTTTCCAAAATTTTCTTTAGCCATTAATTTAGGTTTAGACTCTAGTTTTCATTTTTCAGATTTATAATTGCATTTGTTTTCTTAAATGTCGCACTTTTATTTACTTTCGTAATTAGTTTAATTGTTATTTAGTTGTTTTATGTGCCTTTAATTTAGTAGTATAGTAAAATCAAAAATATACTCTTTTCTTATTAAATCAGGATCCAACTTATAACGAGATTTCCTTGCACGCGTCATTGGGATAAGACCGGGTGATCATAATTACCGGTTTAATATTCGGATTTTATTTTATATTATATATTATTTTTGAGAGTGAATTTTATCAAGGGGTAACTTGGTAAACTTTCTTAATTACTCTCGGGATATATTATTTTTTTTTTCTATTTTACATGTTTATAAACATACGCATCAGTTTTTTGGCGCCCGCTTGCGAGGGACTTGTGTAAGCGAATCCTTCGTTTTGTGTTTGTCGATTTGGTTTGAAGATCCTTTCGTCCTCGAAAGTTAAATTTTTGTCATAAATCCAAAAAATCCAAAAAAATAAATAAAATATAAAAAAGTAAAAAAATATTTTCCTTTTCTTTTTAGTATAAGTAAAAGATAAAAAAAAATAGAAAAATCAAAAATATAAAAAAATTGTCTTAATTCAGAAAATAAAATTCACCAAGAGGTTTGGTTACGAACACCAACAGATAATATCTTTCCATTGATGATATTTTCATTTCCAATTCCGGTGAACTTGCAATTGTTCCCAATTTCGTAATCAGATTTAACTTGCCTTGTGGGTCTACGGACGTACGGTCACCTTGGAAAAGCAATTTTCAAGAGCTACCGTGAAGTAGTTGATTATTTGGTTTAAGTCTCTTTCGTGTAACCGTTAAAATTCATATAAAAAAAAACTTATTGTAAAGTTTTTGCTTTTTAATTGTTAATTTTTCCTTTTTTACGCAACTGTTAGCTATCTCGTAGACGTCAGTCATATCATACAACTCTTCGGTTGAACCTATTGTTGAACAAAACGTTGTTCCAAATGGCGACAATCGAACGATTGGCTCAAATGTTACCAAGCACCATCGTGGTGTATGAAGATGAATGTTGTTCACCGATCAATGATAATAATTTCGAGCTTAAGCAACCGTTAATCATCTTGTGCAAATCAAACCAAATACACGGATAGAACAAGGATCCCCACAATCACCTTCGATGTTTTAATAAGTCACTTAAACGTTTAGCATCAGAAAGTTACGAAACACTTCGATTAAGCTTTGCTTTTCACTTATTTCTCTAGACGGTGAAGCCCGAGATTTGTTAGACAAAGAACCAACCAGTCAATTCGCACATGGGACGACCTTGTTTCAAAATATCTGAAACCAATAACATTTCACCTTCTAAAACCACTTACTATCGGAATGACGATCATATTTTTAACAAGAAACCCAACGAAGCCTTTAATGGAAGCTTGGGAAAGTTTTAATGGACTCCGTTCGTCATGTCCTCACCATAGCTTTTCGGAACTCCACCAACTCGATACCTTTTTAGAATTCTTGAATTCAAAGGTCAAGATGCCTTACGATTCTGCAGAGGTGGCAATTTCTTGGTACAAAATTGCTCAAGATAGGTTTAGCGATATTGAAGCATGGTCAAGTTCCCTACTCAAGAAGTACGTGCTAATGATTCAAGAGTGAAGTACGGATGCTCCTTTTCTAATTTCTGCATTCTAATAATTTTTACGATATGAAACAATAGCCTCTTCGCTTGAGGATAAGATGTCTATAGATGATCCAAAATGATGAGTCAAATGAAAGCTTAGTTGTTTATGGCACAGTCAAGGCAGTCTGAGGAAGTTTGTGTCACTTGTGGATCAAATCACAATTTTAAACCATTGTCCGTTAACTCGAGTGGAACGTTATTCCCGTTTTCTAGTTAATATCCACAATTTCACAAACTGCAGCGTTGGAAATTTTCTCCCAAAGAAAAACCAACTTCAAATTGGCAGTCAAATGAGGAACACCCGGGTTTCAATCAACGAATGTCCAAACACCAAACCGTTATCAAGGGGACAATTCTAATTTCAACCAAAAAGCGTGGAGGCAACTTTAATCAAAAACGTCAATAACAACCTAATCTGTTAGGTTTTTCAAGCTCACCATACAAACACAAACAACCACCACATCAGTCAAGTTTTTACCGTACAACCTCAACAAATAGGTTTTGAAAACAGATTTTGAAAACTTGTACAAGGCAAACGAGCGGTGTTTGAAAGAATGTTCAAATCAATGGGTCAAAATTTGCAGAATCAAATGGCGAATGTCACAAGTTTGTTGACAAGTCTTTGCAATAATTTCAAAAATTCAGCCTCTACCTCGAATCCAGGAACTCTACCAAGTCAAATCCGTAACTAACCCTCGTCAGCAAATTAATGCTCTCACAACAAGGAGCAGGTAAGGCTTTGGAAGATCCTTCGATCCTTTGTTCTACACCCGATGTTTCTAATCCTTTAAAAAGATCCCGAACTGAACCGGAGACGTCAAGGAAAAGTGCCAAATCCAAAAATTTGGAAAATACCGCACATTGTCCACCTCCTGGGAAAGGGATTCCAATTTTCATGGATATACCAAATCTAAAAGCTAAAGAAAACATTAACGTGGAAGTCAAGATCTCATTATTCTCTAATCCCTATTCGAATCAAATCAGACCTTCCATATCCCGAGAGGATGAGAGTTAGAGGACACGATAAACCGAGTGCTCAATATAGTCGGTTCTTGAAGATGTTCAAACAACTTCGTTTAGAGATTGGATTGAAAGATGCTCTTGGTCGAAATGCAAGTTTAAACAATAGGTTAGTCGTGCTAAGAAACAAAAGGAGAAGCTTGAGGAGATCGCTATCACAGTGTGAAGCTGATTGTTCCGCTAATCATAATGACAAAGTTCCCGCGAGAAACTCGAAGATCCGGGAAAATTTCTTATCCCATGTGCTTTACAAGAACTCAAAAGGACTAGTGCTTTAGCCGATTCAGGAGCTAGCATTAATCTTTTACCTTATTCTATCTACAAGAAACTTGAGCTTGAAGCTTTGACTCCTACTCGTATGACACTCGAGCTTGCCATCCGTTCAATTTCGCAACCCGATGGGAATTGACGAGGATGTTGTAGTTAGAGTCGGATGGTTTCATCTTTTCTTGCAGATTTGTGGTGGTTAATTTAACCCGACACGAGAGTGCCTATTATTCTAGGAAGTGACCTTTCATGCGAACGCAAAAGCTCTAATTGATTTGTACGAGGAAAATTGACTTTAAGAGTAGGAAAAGAAGAACTTGTTTATTATGCCGATAAATCTGAGAAAAACAAGGAAAAGAATTTTGTTCATGCCATTTCTATTATCGATTTTTCAAAAGACAATCCGTTTAGTGGCAGTACCCACTACTCATTTGATGATCCTTCTCCTTAGTTCTTCTCCGTGAAGACTAGTTGATAATTTTGTGAAGTTCGCCGATGGAACTTGCTCCTCTTAATTCGTTACCCACCGGTATAATGATGATTCAACTCTTAAGAAGGACTTGATGAGAGAATTTTCAAAAGATGTCGAGATTAAAATTCCAAGTTTCGATTAGCTAGGTCTTCTCAACATCTTTTATCCGACAAGGATCTAGTGTTTTGCTACTGAAGACGATAATGATGAGATCGATGATTTTTAGCTATGAAGTATCTTCTAACTTAGAGAAGGATATTTCGATTCAGAAGGAGCATTGAGCTTTTCTTGTCTAAATCTACTTAGTAGATGATGATTTCCCATTTCTCGATTCTCCAAAGTGACTTCCGATCTTGATGGCAGACAGAATGAATCTTCTATTAACTTTTTCTCCAGGTGTGATCCTCTTCAACCTGAAGTCGCGGTGATCCTTTAACAATTCCTGCAAGGATATGATCGATGATTTGGGAATATCTTAGTCTATAGACAGTGCTTAATGAAATTCTCAACTTCAGGGAAATTTTCATCAAAATTCAGTTATCGAGTCTCTTCCATTGTCTTCTATCTCGTTGAGATAGTGAGCCACTCAAGAAAGAGATTGATATTCTCTTGTTTCCAGCTTAATTTAATTCACCTGGTGTTGAAGATGCTGTTTCCGAGATGCAAGTTAATGAGTCACTTAACCTTGATCACCAGATAATCCGTCAATTCCTCGACTCCAGCAGATACCTTGGAATTGAGAAAATGTTTTGAACCCAAAGCTGGGAATTTCGATAATCAAAGAGTTTAGGGTGTTTCTAAATCTCATGATTTTATGACCCAGTATATTACCCACCCTTGTTGTCTGATTTACCCTTCCATTTCCTCAATTGTCTCCTTCGGAATGAGCACCATTTTTTGACCCTGCATCGTCTCATTTCTAAGAGCCGTTGCTTTTTCTAAACATGTTTCTTGTTATAGTATTACTCTCCTAAGGACAATGAATTCAGGGATCGAGTCGAGCTGCGACTTCGATAATTCAAATCAAGCCGCTTAGGTGGGAGTTTACCCATGCTTATCCTTTTCTTTCTATTTTCTAACCTCTAATGTGTTGTGATGTTTGAGGGGCCCTATCCTTGCGTTTCTCGTTGTTGTTGTCTGTGTTGTGATTTTGGCAGGATTAAACCAACATTTTCAGAATCTCTGTGTGCGATGCCTCATTCGGTGCACTAGAGTTTCTCATCCTTGTGTCGAAAATTAGTTTGGGGGAGATCAATATCCTTTTCATTATTACTCGGATTAACGAATTAATCTTTGTATACTAAAAACGGTTACGATTTTCGGAGGACACCCGACTTTTAAACATTGAGGACTATGTTTCAATTTTGTTGGGGAGATTCTATACAACCGATTTACTGTGGCTTGCTTATTGTTTTGTTCTCACGTACCCGTTTTCCCACAAAAATAGCAAAAATTTTAAATTTTTCAGTGTTATTTCATATAAAAAAAAAAAAAAAAAAAAAAAAAAAAGTGTTAAAGACAAAAATGTATGTTTTCCGCTGGTAAGAATAAGAAGTAATTTTTGACCCGATTGAACGTGTTGAGTTCTAGCTTTTTCCCTTAACATATTAATGAGATAGTTTATGCTAGTCTCATGACATGCTAGACTTGAATATCTAGTAATTGAAAGATGTGCTAATCTCATGTAGATTTTAAATATGCAAGTTGATTTTTTATATAGGCTACGCATTGCAAAATTTCTTTTGTGAAGAACAAGAATTGGATAGTGTTATTTATACGTCATGATATTTAACGTAAGAATAGTTGGATTTCTTTTCATGCTCATATGTATTACTTGTGTTTTTTTCCCATTAGCTGTTTCACTTTTTTTATAAATGTTTAATAAATAGGTCGTATGGTTTTTTGGTTATTAATTAGTTAATAGACGTTGTCTTTAGTTCCTTTGTGATTAAGGAGGTACACATAGGATTACTTAATTTGGCTTAAAAATACAATAATATAATAAATAAGTATCTCTGCCAGATTAACTTCATCGTTCGGAGGTGGCCGATGTTGGAGTTTCATATAAGGTAGAGTCCGGTGTCATAATATGTAGTATAACCTCCTTGTCGACTCGCTAATCGCATGTGGCTTCGAGATAGAAGGCACCGGTTTTACTTTATATAAATCCGAAGTCAATTTTGTTTGCTACATCGTGTTCGGAGGCGTGGCCGATGTTGTGCCTACTAAAAGACAAAAAAAAATGAGGTTCAATATAGTTGCTTATTTTTTGTCTTGTTTTGTGCCTTAAGAGCCTAAGGGTAATATGGTGCAATGAGATTGGTCCATTCCATGTCTTAAAGGAGCCTTGGGTATATGACATGAATTGTGGCCTTGCTTAAGTAGCCTATTAAAACGCCCAAATTTTGGTCGCCTCGATGTGGACGTTATTCTCAATTGCATTTGATCTTTGAGAAGGGCTAGGAGCTAATTATTGCGTTCTTAACCTACACTTTATTTTCTGTATAATAAGTATCGAAAAACAAAATGTCTTAAAGAGACTTGGTTAAATGACTTAAGTAAAATCATTAGATACAAAAGTAGGCTTTATGGGTGGAACAGTAGTACACAATTAATATTTATGGGTAGTTGTTGTATCATGTCTTGTAATTAACGATGACTTGTTTTTAAGCTTAGCAGGAAAAGTGAAAAATCGGGGATGATGAAGTTATCTTTTAGACACTTAATTGTGCTTTTTGTTCTATGATCCTAAAAGTTACCAATGTGGTAATGAAAACATTGCATTATGTCAACACAAATAAATTGTAGTTAGGTAGTTAATAATCAAGAAAAATCATAAAAAGAGAAAAATCTTAGAAAATGGGAAGTCGGGTGTTTTTTACTTGTGGATCTTTTAATTTCTCAAACAAAACTTTTGCCTACTTTTCAAAGGTTTAGTTTGGGGGAATTTTTCAGGAATTAGGTTATTAAGGCATGTGATATTGCGTGAGACACACAATCGTGTAGTTTGGGCGTGCGCGTGCGCGTATTTTGATAAGTGTAAAATACACATATCTATTTATGCTTAAAATAACCAAATAAAACCCAAAAGGATTCAAAATTGGCAAATAATGTGACTTGTATTGAGTTTTATGTGTGCAGGTATGGATATGTCAAATATTGCAAGAAATCAGTCAAAAACGAACACGAGAACGGATGAGTGATCAAGAAGCTAAAGAAATCAAAGCCGAAGCCAGAAAGATCATGCCTCAGCCTTCTACAGTCAACTGCAGCTAAACCACATTCATCCAAAGCCAACTCCATTGTTTTATAAACACAAGGACTGTTTTTGCAATTGGTGAAAGTTGTTTACATCTTGAAATTAGTCTTGCCAAACACAAGGGCCGGAAATGTAATTGCCTTAAAGATTATAAAAGGCGCGGGTCAATGAGCCGGGTCAAACTACCCACTTTCCAACTTTTAGCCAATCACACCCAAACCCCTAACCCAATTACCCAATTATAACCCAACCCTAACCCGACCTAACCCTGTTTTGTGTGTGCAGGTACGGATAAATCAAAAATCACAAGAAAACCGTCAAAAACGGGCAAGCACGAACACGAGAATCAGAAGAGTACAAAAAGAAGCCAAAGAATCAAAGCCGAAGCCAGAAAAGTCAAGCCTCAGTCAAAATCAGCCAAGAAAAGTCAAAATCAGTCAAAGATGGTCAAAACACAAAAGGACAAATCTCAAAATATTCTACTTTGGTCCTCCAACTTTCAGAAAAGTCCAAAAATAGTCCTTGGACCCAAATGGGCCTCACCCGGATCCTTAAGCCCAAAACCCTAAACCATGTTTCTTTAATATAAACCACAAGGGCCAAACTTGAATATTTCCAAAGTTATTTATAACTAGAAAAAGGAAAAGAGAACACAAGGGCCAAATGTGTAATATCCCAAAGATATAACAGTTTTTAACTGCCAAAAAATAGGCGCGGAGCCTTTTTACTATTCATCATCACTTACAACTCACTATCCATGGTAAATCAAGGGGCAAATGAGAATTTAAGGGTCCTTTAGTCAATTAAAGAGCTCATAAGTGCAAGGCAAGGGTCAAATCAGTCTTTCCAAGGGATTCTTTAGCTCAAGATCAAGCTCAAGCCACGTCAGCCATGGTGAAATCACAAAGAATAGATGGGTTATTTTTGCTAATCTACATCACATGAACTAGCCACACCAATGTCATTCAAGAATGACTTGCTGCATTCATCAGGCTGAGTGTCCACAATCATTCCAACGGCTCAAGACCATTATCTAATCCATTGAAGAATTGATGGCTGAGATCAAGAGAAGTAGGCAGCAAGGAAAGGGACCTAGAAGGTTCCCCTGCAGCCTATAAAAAGGCTTCACCTCTCACACTTGTGGGGACTAGTTAGTTTTTATACGTAGCCTTAGATTTAGTTTTTAGCTTAATTTTAATTCTAGTTAATTTGTCTAAACTTGATAAATTTCCTTTTAAGTATTGAAATCAAACTTTTATTAATGAAATTCAGTTGTTTTTAATCTCTCAAAATTTCTTTAATTCATAAGCTCTCATTTTTCTATTTGATATTAAGCTAAAGCTCAATAAGCCACTCATAAGCTATCATGAGTTTCTAAGCTCCATGATTGAGCTCAATTTACCTTAATCATCTTTTATAATTAATAGCTGAAAACTTAGTTACTTTTGCACTTTGGGAATTTAGCTAAGGAGGGGGAGTCAAATTGGATGGATCCCCAAGGACTTATACCCTAGCTTATTAATAAGCTAGGGAGCTTGTAGCTGCCAAATTTGGTTACTCTTGTTTAGCTAGAGTAAATTGTAAGTTTCTCTTTGAAAACCTTTATTTCTAGCTTAAGTAAATCTCTTATTGCTTGTAATTGCTAGATCTGCTTATTTGCTTGCTTATTATCTGCTTATTTTTGCTTTTTATCTCTTATATTTGCTTATTAGTTCATTCTCTTAATCTGTTTTTTCTTTTCTTAGTTTAGATCATAGTCTTCCATATATTTGTCTTAAAAACCTTAAAAAACCAAAAATATTAGGAAATTAGTTTAAATCTTAGACTATTGCTTAATCAGTTGTTAATTCATGTTAATTAGGTTTGTTAAAAGCTAAAAATTATCTGGTATTAAGTTTCTAATAGGTGGATTTCATTTTAAAAAGCTTTATCAAATCTGTCAATCTTTATAAGGGGTGTTTGGCACAAGAAAGTTTGACCTCTAAAAGTCAAAATGACTTGTGCAAATTATTTGAGTCAGCTTTAGTATCTCTTAAAAACATTAGGTGAGAAGTTTTTACAAGTTAGATTTTGAAAATAAAAAGTTTAGAGCTTATTTTAATAATGTCAGCACCAGGGTACTTAGGAGTTTGGATTTTATAGCTTAATTTTGAACTTAGCTCTTTGAGCTGTTGTTGGTGTTTGCATTGAGTTTGTAACATTCATAAGGAGTGTTTTAGTGTAGGATTTCTTAGGAACCTGCACTCTTGGTTGGCACTTGTGCAAAGGGCACCATTACTAACAAAACGTTAGTACTGCTGTCACAGTAGTACCTGTCACTTTTAGGATAGTCTTTAGTTAAGTAAAGGTAGGATTTAGGTTCTTAAACTTCAAGTAGGATTAAGTACTAGGTTTTGCTTTATTATTGATTAAGTTTTAATTTACATTTTCATAGCCTTATTTACTTAGGCTTAATTTAGCTGTCATTGTCACAAAAATTTCATAAAAGCCGAAAATACAGTTAGCAATGAATTTAGCTTTTAAATTTTAGATCTTGCTTGAAGTAGTAGGTTTTATTGCTTAAATTAGTTGCTTATAAGTTGTTAGTTAAGTTTACAAATGCTCAATTGCTGTCTTTGCTTTTTGAGCATTTGAGCTTATTTTGGTTTTGAGCTTATTGCTTAGTTTCCTGAGTGTGCTACTTTCATCATCATTTTCAGTGGTTCTCTAGTGTTTTAAGCTCAAATCTCTTTTCATTAATAGATTAAGCACATCTTAAGCTTTCTAAATCACTTTTCCTTTTTCAAAATGAACTTAATTTGAGCTTCTTGTAAGTCAAAAAGCACTAGTGAGCTTAACTCACTAGTTTCTGTAAACAGCTTATTGATAAGCTGTTTATGAGCTTATCTTTGGGTTTCAGCATCTATTGTTTTTATTAAAGTTACTTCCACCAGCTTATTCTACAACTTTTCTCTTTTAAGTTTTCCCTAAAAAGCACTTTTTAGTTCGTCTTATTTTTAAGCTTTAGTAAGACTTTTGCTTGTAGTCGGGTTGAGCCTCAGGGTAGAAATTGTAATTTTAATAATACTCAGTTAGTCCTTCCCGTTAGTTAGCTAGTTACCCAGTTAATCCTTAAGTCTTTTACACAGTTAGTCCCTAAGTTAGTTTTTAATTAGTTTGTTTTAATTAATAATTAGGGTTAGGTTTTAATTAGTTTAATTTTAAACTTTTATAAAAAGATAAAAATAGGGCTTTGTATTTTAGAAAAATTACTGCAAATTTTCTTTATTTGTTAATTTTTATAAAATTTTTAGGACTTTAATTTTTAATAGTCTATATTATTTTTATGTTTTTATTAGTTTAAATTTAGAATAATTCATATCTTTAAATCTAAAACAAGCAAAAAATAGTAATTTATTTTTTGTTAAAATTTTTTCCTTTTTACTTATTTTAATTAGAGAAAATATATATTTCAATTATTTGCTACTTTTCATAATTTTTAGGATTTAATTTACGATTAAATTGTTTTTAATTAATAAAAAATCCAAAAATATCTCTAAAAAATATTTTTTAATGTTCTTAAAATTTTATTTTATTCTAATTTAGTTTAGAATTTTAGTTTACATTTTTGGGATTTAAAATTAGTTTATTTGCTTATTTGTCGCATTATATTTTGTTTTCACAGTTAATCGTTTTAAATGTTATTTGCTTTAATTGTTCAATTTTTAATTGTTGACTTTTTTTGTAGTAGATATAGATATCAAAAAATTATGTTGCATTATTCAAATTCTTCTATTTCGGACTTAAACGCACAGGATTCAATTTCATTTATCGTTGTGGGAAACTGATTCCGGGTGAACCCATTATTTAATATACATATTATATATTATATTATATATTTTTGAGAGTGAATTTTCCTAAGGGAATTTTCTTAATTGCTCTTAGGTTTATATTATATTGTGATATATTTTAGGTATATAAAACTGAAAATCACTTAGCCTATTAAAATCCAACTCGGCTTATTTTAAATCTAGTGAGTTTTGCACCAAGTTTTCATTTAAGCCCTTTTCAAAAGATCAAATGCAATCAAGATTAAAGTCCACATCGAGGCGACCAAAATTTGGCTTTTATTAGGCTACTTAAGCAAGGCACCATTCATGTCATATACCCTAAGGCTCTTTAAGACATGAATGGACCAATCTCATTTGCACCATATACCCTTAGGCTCTTTAAGGCACAAAACAAGACAAAAATTAAGCAACATTATTAAACCTCAGTCCTTTAGTAGGCTACAACATCGGCCACGCCTCCGACAAGATGTAGCAAACATATTTCGACTTTGGATTATATAAGTAAAACCGGTGCCTTTTATCTCGAAGCCACATCGATAGCGAGTCGACAAGAGGTTATTCTACTTATTATGACACCGGACTCTACCTCATATGAAAACTCCAACATCGGCCACGCCTCCGACACGATGAAGTAATCTGGCAGAGATACTTATTTATTTATTATTTTTGCAATTTTTAAGCCAAATTAAGTATTCCTGATGTGTACTCATCCTAATCACAAAGGAGCTTAAGAAAACTTCTATTAGCTAATTATTAACCAAAAAACCATACAACTTTATTTATTAAACATTTATATAAAAGTGAAACAAGCTAATGGGAGAAAAAGCCACAATTAATACATATGAGCTTGAAAGAAAACCAACTATTCTACGTTTAATGTCATGACTTATAAATAACACTATCATTTCTTGTTCTTCACAAAAGAAATTTTGCAAATGCTTAGCCTATATAAAATCCAACTTGGCATATTTAAAATCTACATGAGATTAGCACAAGTCTTCATTTACTAACGATTCAAGTCTAGCATGTTTAAAGTCTATATGAGACTAGCATAAACTATCATCATTAATTGTTAAGGGAAAAAGCTAGAACTCAACACGTTCAATCGGGTCAAAAATTACTTCTTATTCTTACCAGCGGAAAACCTACATTTTTGTCTTAACATTTTTTTTTTTTTTTTTTTTTAGAGCATTAAAAAACTGAAATTTTTTTAAAGCATTAAAAAACTGAAAAATTTAAAATTTTTGCTATTTTTGTGGGAAAACGGGTACGTGAGAACAAAACAATAAGCAAGCAACATCAAATCGATAGATTCCCTTCCCCAAACTAAAACGAAACATTGTCCTCAATGTTTAAAGTCGGGTCTCTACGAAAATCTAAGCCATTTATGAGGTATGCAAAGATAAACGTTAATCGATAATGATGAAAGGATATGGATCTCCCCAAACTAATTTCACATAAAGGATGAGAAGCTCGAGTAGAACGGGACAAATCAACTGGACACGAGAGTCTTCAAAGAATTTGTTGGGAGAATCCTGCAAAAATCACAACAAACAAGCACAAATATCGAGAAATTGGAGAGAATACAAGCCTTTCTCAACACAACACATTAGATACTAGAAAATAGAAAGAAAATAGAAAGGATAAGCATGGGGTGAACTCCCACGAAGCGGCTTGTTTTTGGTCACCGAGTCGCAAGCTCGACTCGATCCCTGAATTTAGTTGTCCTTAGGGAAAGCAAATAGAAACTTTCATTGAAACTGCTACTGGATTATGAAACGTGATGATTCCGGGATCAAAAACAAAATTCTCACTTTGAAAGGAGAAAAGAAAAGGAGATTCCTTGGAATAAGTGAAGAATGGAAGAAAAGTCCAAATGATAAA
>BQNB010062982.1:28029-35867 GCA_026074375.1 Tanacetum coccineum
CCCCCCCCCCCCCCTCCCCCCCCCACCTCCCCCCCCCCCACCCCCCCCCCCCCCCCCCCCCCCATTCCCACCCCCCCCACCCCACCTCCCCCCCACCCCCCCCCGCCCCCCCCCCCCCCCCTCCCCCCCCCCGCCCCCCCCCCCCCCCCCCCCCCCCCCCCCCCCCCCCCCCCCTGCCCCCCCCCCCCCCCCCCCCCCCCCCCCCCCCCCCCCCCCCCCCCCCCCCCCCCCCCACCCACCACCCCCCCCCCCCCCCCCCCCCCCCCCCCCCCCCCCCGGCCCCCCCCCCCCCCCACCCCCCCCTATCCCCCCCACCCCCCCCCCCCCCCTCCCCCACCCCCCCCCCCCCCCCCCCCCACCCCCAACCCCCCCCCCCCCCGCCCCCCCACCCCCCCCCCCGCCCCCCCCCCACCGCCCCCCCCCCCCCCCCCCCGCTCCACCCCCCCCGCCCCCCCCCCCCTCCCCCCCCACCCCCCCCCCCCCACCCCCCCCCTACCCCCCACCGCCCCCCCCACTCCCTATAAAAACACATACAAACAACTTCCCACACCAAACACCCCAAAATCCTAACACAAAGAGAAGGAACCTCCCCCCGCAACCGAAACTCCACCCCAACCCAACTTTACACTACCCTTCCGCCCCTAAACCCCCAACTCCCCACACCCCCCACCCGACACTCAAACACCCCCCACCCCCCCCAAACAATAATAAAATGCAATTTCTACCCCCCAACAAACCCCATCCAACCGGTAAATCCACAGAACTCACAAACAAACCCACAACCAACCCACCCTTAACTACCCCCACAAGTAAATACTGACCCACAGAAGATTAACCTTGACCCAATAACCAATAAAATGTGACCCAATCACTGTACCCAATAGCACCCTATAGGCCGATGCCACCACCGAGGATGAGGAGAGCTCTTACACCTTGAACCTTAAACATTTTCCACTCATGGTTTCCACGTTATACATGTTATTGTATAGGGATTTTCAATGCAACATTATAAAAGGGAAAGCCCTAGGTAACTAACTAAACACCTTCCCATAACAGAAAAACATACATCAAACTCCTCCTCCACTTCTCCAAAACCCACGGGCAAAACAATATATTCTTTTAATACTTAGGGTTTCATTTTAAATATTGTGCATCCAAGGCACTTACTAATTATTCAAGTGTTCATTCCAAGGTTTTATCTAAGGTATTCTCAATGGTTGTTTACAAGCTAGGAATCGGTTTAACAAGGAATTATCAAAAAACAACATTATCTAGGGTTTATCTTGATTAGGAAGTTTTTTGATTTTAAGGCTTGTTAGGGTTTAACATCTGTGCTCATCATCCACTTGTCTTCTAAAAGGTCCATTTAAAGTAAATTCCCATGTTCATTAACATTCCCATTTCCCTATTGTGTACATACTTGTTTGACATAAGTTTAATCACCAACTTAATTCATTTTTAAGTTAAATAAAAGTATCAAAGATTTCAAAAGAACAATGAATGAAAATTAAGATGACTATAATACCTTGGTAAGATATACGGTATAACACTTGGTGAAATTATGGTGCAAGGTCTTTAAACAAAAATGATTACAAACTAACTTTGTTAATTAAAAACCCTAAATATATTTTTATATCTACTATTGAAATTCGAACCATAAACCCTACATTTTATATTTTATAAAAATAGATACACCTTTAACAAGGAATCGTAGCATTGTAAGGAACTCGAAAAACGGAAATTAAAACGAAACAAGTTGACAAATTTTACAATTTATAAATAATAATAACTTTATAAAAACATTTTTATAAATGTGATTAACAGTAAAAGTTACTGTTCATCGGAGATTAAAATTTTATAAAAATAATATATAGGTAAATTTCCCGTAATACGAACCCACGGACATAAAGAACTGAAAAACGGAATTAAACGAACAAAGTTTACGTGATGATTTTACAAGTTGTATAAATTAATTTAATAAAAAACAAACTGTTATGAACATTAAAAATATACCTGTTCATCAGGGTTAAAACTTATAAATATGATTATTTTGATAAATTATCTTAATACCTAATCCAAGGAATAAGGAACACGAAAAAACGGAATTATAAATGAATGGATAATGATTTAAACAAGTCCACGAATAAATAATTCTATAAAAATAGTTTTTATAAACTGTAATGAACAGTAAAAGTTACTGTTCATCAGAGGTTTAAATCTTACAAATATGATATTTTGATAAATTAATTAATACGAAGACATGGAACATAAGAAACTATAAAACTGAGTCGAAACGATAAAGATAAGAGGTATTAAAAAATCACGCGCAGTGGAAACAATCGGATCGTAGTACGGAGAAGGATTGTTGTAAGCAACGGAATCGGAAAATCCAAGTACTTCTTGTGAATAAATTTCACAAGCAGCATCGATTAGATCAACTTTCTTCAACGATTCGAGATTATTGTATGAAATGGAAGGTGCATCACCACATTTAAGGGTTAAAGATTGATCATCATTCCTAAGAGTAATCTCTCCTTCGTAAACATTGATTAAAGCATGAGCCGTCCTAAGAAAGGGTCGCCCGAGTATTAACGGTACTCGAGGATCGGCTATGAAATCAAGCACAACAAAATCGGCGGGAAAGTAAAACTTCCCTACTTTGACGAAAACATTCTCGGCAACACCGGTTGGTTTGGAAATTGTACGGTCGGCTAATTCTAATACCATTTTTGTTTCAGTTAGGCCCGGGAGTTGAAGCTTTTTCCAAATGGATAAAGGCATGAGATTGATACTAGCACCTAAATCGGCAAGGGCTAAGTAACTATCGAACTCCAAAAAATCACATGGAATGAGAAATCGACCGGGGTCACCTAGCTTTTCCGGAAGCTTTTTTAGGACAACCGCACTACAATTTTCATTCAACGGCGTTTTGGTCAATTCGATCAACTTGTCTTTGTTATTTAACATCTTCTTAAACATCGACGCAAACTTTGGCATATGAATGAGAGCATCCGCAAAACTAATCTCAAAATGAAGGTTTCGAAAGATTTCCATAAACTTTGAAGAAAGAATGTCATCTTTTTCACGAATCTTTTGTTTGTTGAGTCTCGACGGGTAAGGCAAATTAGGTTTGGCTTTGTTAGCAACGAAAGAAGGTTCTTCGATTGGTTCTTTGTCTTTGGTTTGTTCTTGGACCAATGGAGGAGGTTGGATGTCTTCGGTGCTCGGTAGCTCCGTATCCTTTGTCACCTCACTTTCCTTTTCCACCACCGGCGGTGGAATCGGAGGTCCATCGTATGAAACACCACTACGAGTCGTAATTGCCTTGGCTTCATTCCTAGGATTTGGAATGGTATTGCTTGGTAAAGTACTTGAACTTGAAGGTTGATTGGTGTGATAGCTTTGCATGAAACTGAGCATCATTTTCTGAAAATCATCTTGTGACTTCTTTTGAGAATCATTGAAACTCTTTGAAAATTCATTTTGGTTTCTTTGAATAATATCCAACTCTAAATTTGTCAAGTTATCATATTCGCATCATTTCTTTAGCATAACTTACAAAAATCCGTTTAGACACTCTTGAATTTGTAAAAACTTGGAGGTAAAGCTTGAGTTAACCAAAGGTTGATTTTGTTGGTGGTTTGTATTGATGTGCTTGATAATACTTGATTTTGGTTGTTTGAATGACGGTTTTGGGTTAAAATTTTGTTTTCACGGTTTTGGTTGAAATTAGAATTGGTTTTCCTTGATAACGTTTTTGGTTGTTTTGAACATTTGGATTGAAATTGAAACCTCGTTGGTCTCATTTGGTTTGTCCAAATTAAGATTCCTTGAACAAAATTGCCAACGGCTGCTGTTTTGGTTGAAATGTGGAGATATTATACTTGAAAAAACTTGAAAATCGTTCCTTGTTAACGGACAATTGTTGAAATTATGGTTTGAACCACATGTGACACAAACTTCCTCGACTGCTTTGATGGTAGCAGGAGTTGTAGCATTCTTTTCACTAATCGCTTTCTCTAAACCAGCACATTCGAATATTCATCTATTTGTCCTTCCAAAGTAAGGGTCGCCATTATGTTGAAATCTCCGAAAGAATTATCGTAAGGTGAAGAAGTAAGAAGAAGGATAATTCTAATTGCACTTGAATACATTTGGACGATACTTCTTGATTAACCGCACTTTTTTTTGAATTACTTTCGATTATGGCTAAACCATACGGGCATCTTATCTACTGAGAAATTGCCACCCGCGACGAATCTAAGGCATCTTTGATCATTGGAAATCAAAGATTGTAAAAAGTATCGAGTTGGTGTAGTTCCTAGACAGCCATGGGTGAGGACATTGAGAAGTAGTCCTTAAAAACGTTCCCATGCTTCATTTAAGGTTGTTTCGTTTGGTTTTTTGTGTAAAAAGGTAATGATCTCATTCCGATAGGTAAGTGGTTTTGAAGGTGGGAAATAATTGGTTTATGAATTTTGAAACAAGGTCATCCCCATGGAGAAATATCTATGAGGTTTCCATTGTCTAAAACCACTCTCGGCTTCACCTGTCTAGAGAGAAAGGAAAGAAGCAAAAAGCTTAATCGAATTGTTCAGAACTTCGGATGTTCTAAACGTTGAAGTGACCCTTGTTAAAAAATCGACGGTGACTGTAGGTCTTGACTACCCGAAACTTATTACGTTGCACAAGATTTAGTTAAAGGTTGTTTAAGCTTGAAATTGTTTGCATTAATCGAGGAACAACTATAGCAATCTTCGATACCCGCCTCGAAGGGTGCTCGTAACATTTGGTTGTTTTGACGGTTTTGATTAAAAGTGCCTCCACGGTTTTGGTTGAAATTAGAATTGGTTCCTTGGTAACGGTTTTGGTTGTTTTGGACATTCGGTTGGTTGAAACCCGGTGGTCTCATTTGACTTGCCAAATTAGATGGTTGGTTTCTTTGAAGAAAATTGCCAACGGCTGCGGTTTGTTGAAATTGTTGGATGTTGTCATGAAAAACGGGAAAATCGTTTCCACCTCGAGTTAACGGACAATGGTTAAAATTGTGATTCGATCCACAAGTAACACATACTTCCTCAACCGCTTTGACGGGTGCGGGAGTAGTAACAACTAAAGCTTTCATTTCATTCATCATTTGTTTCATCTTGATAGTCATCTTATCCTCAAGAGAAGCGGCTATTTGTTGCATATCGAAAGAATTATTAGAAGGTGAAGAATTAGAAAGAGGAGCATCCGTACTCACTCTTGAATCACTAGCACGACTCCTTGAGTAACGAACTTTTGACTTGCTTTCAATAATCGCTAAACCTTCTTGAGGCATCTTGTCTAAGAAATTGCCACCCGCGGCGGAATCTAAGGCATCTTGATCGTTTGAATTCAAAGAATTGTAAAAAGTATCGAGTTGGTGTAGTTCCGAGAAGCCATGGTGAGGACATTGACGAAGGAGTCCTTTAAAACGTTCCCATGCTTCGTTGAAGGTTTCGTTGGGTTCTTGGAAAAAATTGGTGATTTTGTTTCGAAGATAAGTTGTTTTCGATGGTGGAAAGAATTGGTTTATGAATTTTGAAACAAGGTCGTCCCATGTGAGAATTGATCTTGGAGGTTCCTTGTCTAACCAATCTCGGGCTTCACCGTCTAGAGAAAAAGGGAAAAGCAAAAGCTTTACCGAAGTGTTCGGAACTTCGGGATGTCTAAACGTTGAAGTGACCTTGTTAAAAAATCGAAGGTGATTGTGAGGGTCTTGTCTACCCGTAAACTTATTACTTTGCACAAGATTGATTAAAGGTTGTTTAAGCTCGAAATTGTTAGCATTAATCGGTGGAACAACTATAGCATCTTCATACCCTTCGATGGGTGCTTGTAACATTTGTGTCATCGTTCGATTGTCGGCCATTGCGACAATGTTTTGATCGATAATTGGTTCTTCTAAATCAAAATTTTTGAATTTAATATGAATTAAAAACTATTTTAATCTAATTAAATCCTAAAAATTAAAAAAATATAAAATTATTGAAATTATATTTTTTCTAAGTAAATTAAGTAAAAAGAAAATTTTAGAAAAAGAGATTACTATTTTTGGCTTTTTAGATTGAAAGATATGATTATTCTAAAATTTAAACTAATTAAAAACTATTAAAATTATAAAACTATTAAAAATAAAGTCCTAAAAATTTTATAAAAATTACACTAAATAAAGCAAATTTGCAGAAATAATATAAAAATAAAAACCCTAATTTTTATCTTTTTATAAAAGTTTAATTAAACTAATTAAAAACTAACTTAGGGACTAACTGTGTTAAAAACTTAAGGGCTAACGGGGCTAAAACATTTAACGGGCAAGGATTAACTAAGAAACAACTAAAACAGAAAAAATACAAAAATGGTCCATGAGGACCTAACCCGATAACAACTAAAGTCCTAATAAGCCCCTAAATAAGTTGAAGTTAAAAACAGCTTAAAATTCAAAACTCAAAAGACCAAAGTTGTAGAATAAGCTGGGGAGATCAACTTTAACAAAAGCACTATGGGCTGAAACTCAAAGATAAGCTCTAAAAGAGCTTCTCAATAAGCTGACCTCAGTAAGGAGGCATTTGAGCTCATTTTAACTTAAATGCTTGCACAAGGCTTGATATAAGCTCAAATTGAAAACCAAAAGCTATTCTAGATAGCTTAAAATGTGTATGAACTAGAAATTATAAGCTAATTAAACAGGAAACAATAGAAGCTAACTAAATTTAGGGATCAAATAGGCAAACTCAGGAAAAGCACTTAAAACCTCAAAAACCAAATGAGCTAAAATGCTTAAAATACCAAAATAGAAGCTGAGCTTTTAAAAACTTAATAACCTACCTCTAGACTATGAATCCAAATCATAAAAACAGTTACTACAACTTAAAATTTAAAACTTAAAGGCTAACTTCTATTACTACTGTTTTTGGCTTTTTTGAATTTTTGTGAATTTGACAGCTAATTTAAAGTAGGTAAATAAACTAGAAAATGCAATTTAAGACTTAATCTATAATAAGCTAAACCTAGACTTAATCCTACTTGAATTTATGAACCTAAATCCTACTTTTACTTAACTAAAGACTAATCTAAAAGTGGCAGTACTAACTGTGACAGCAGTACTAACTTTTTGTTAGTACTCGTGCACTTTGCACAAGTGAAAACCAAGAGTGCAGGTTTCCTAAGGGAAATCCTTGCACTTAGAAACACCCAAATAAAGTGTACAAACAAAATGCAAGCAAGATCTAAGCCTTTGAGGGCTTAGATCAAAGTTTGCACAAGTGAAATTCTAAGAAAAATTCCCCTGGTGCTGGCACACTTAATATAAGCTCAAATTCTTTAAATTCTCAAATCTAATTTATGAAAACTCTTTTCCTAATGTTTATAACTAAATTCAAAGCTGTCTCAAAAGGTTTTGCACAAAACTTTTGACTTTTGAAGGTCAAACTAGCTTATGCCAAACACCCCTTTACCACTTGACAGAATTGAGAAAAAGCTTTAAATTGCAAAACTAATTAACAAGTATTGAATACCAGATAAAAACTAGCTTAAAACAAACTTAATTATCATGAATCAATAACTAAATAAGCATTAATCTAAGATCTACGACTAATGCTACTTATATTTTTAGTTTTTTAAGGTTTTATGCCAAATATATGAAAAACAAAGATCTAAACTATCAACAGTAAAAAACAGATGAACATCTAAGGTTATTAAGCTAAATTAGACTCAAACAAGTTCTAATAAGCAAAAGTGTTGGGACAAATTACAAACGACTAAGTGTCGTTTCTGCTGTTAGACATATTCGTTTCTGCTGATAGCACTAAGTC
>BQNB010062983.1:0-35867 GCA_026074375.1 Tanacetum coccineum
CAGCCATTCGGGTTTCTCTCAACAGAAACTTGTCTCATTTGTCACGGAGATACACACGTTATCTATTGACATCTCACTCCGAGATTGTTGATATTGAATAGGTGGCAATATGCTCCAGCCTCCGAGTACTAAAACCAAAATGCACTAATCGAGTCTAGAGCCAAGAGATCAATCAAAATCTCGTTAGGACACATTCCATTTCAAACACTTGTTGAACATCATCAGGTTCACAAGCTGTTATCAAGAGTCCTACGCAATATCATTGTGATATTTGCCAGAACATCCGAGTGATACTAATGTATTCACAATGAAGATGGAAATCCTGCTTGAGCCAGCATCAAACAAGCTCTTGGTAGGTGACTTGCGAGATTCTATATGAATCAAACTTGTGACAACTGGATATCGATTTGGTCCAGTAAATGAATTGACGGTTGATGAATTTTGATAAAAACATGACACTCTCGATGTGTTACAAAAACTCTTTAACGAGTGACACGTCGATTGATTTTCAAATCAATTTTCTCGTTTATCACTAACGTAAACCTGCAGGTCAAACGGTGGTAACGGCAACCTCAATCCCATTCAAATGCTCAATCTACGAAGACATACTATCTAGAAAGCTCAAGATTTAAAGACAAAGACTTCCGCTAACTCTGATTTAAAGCTTTCAAGATAATGCAAAAGTATGAGCATGTTGGTCAAAGACACAAGATCGCAAGATGGCATAGACGATAAAGACAATGACAAAGGCTCAAAGTCTAGATCGCAAAGCATGAAGGAACAAACCTACAACAAAGAACAAAGAAAAAGACCAAGACCACATGAGCTTAACGACAAAAGCAATCTCATGATCTCATGAAGGAGTGTCATCAATGAACTCACTTCGGGGGAGATTGTTAGCCTCAAAATATTGAGCCGAACTGGAAGTTCGTTCATTACATGTACGGGTCTCGGTCATTTAATTAGTTAATGTTGTAATAGTATAATATCGGGAATCGGGCTTGATAGATAATCTAATATTGTATATGTTTCGGGTTTAATCCCAAGCAAAACCCGAGCCCGGGTCCTAGTTAAATATCCCGCGCGTCATTTAACGCGACGGGGTATATAAACTCTTTTCTATTTAGAAAAGAGTTAGTTGTTTCATAATATACAAATTCCATTTTCCATATTCTCTCATCTCTCTCTCTCTTCTTTCTCTCTCTAGAACAACTCATCTCCTCATCTCTTTTCTTGATCTAATTTCGTGTTTAAATATATGAAGTGAAGTGTTACGGGATCCTACACCTATGTGTGTTAACCGTCCCACCTACCTAACGTTGCACATGTTCTCCCTCATGTAGATAATGCCGCCTACGATGACGACTTGAAGTGCTGGCTGGCCTGCTGCCGTATTACGAGGAGGGGGAACGGGTGGACGAGCTGGTAGTGGTGGTGGTAGGACTAGAGGTCGTTTTGGTGATCAGGGTAATGATAGGGATGATGGTCCGGGTGGCCAAGTAGGTGGTCAAGGTAGTGAGGTGAATGGTGGTGTTGACGGAGTCCTTGACTTCTCCACCATCATTGCACAACAGTTGCAGAATTTACTCCCTACTATAGTAGCCCAAGTAAGTGACCAAGGTAGAGGACAAGGAAATGGTAGGAATCAAAATAGCGATGCCGTCAATGACAACATCCGGGGTAATGTTAGTATGGGTTGTACTTATAAGGAGTTCTTAGCTTGTAACCCTAAGGAGTATGATGGTAAGGGGGGGGGTACTATAATGTATACCCGTTGGATTGAGAAGATGGAGTCAGTTCATGATATGAGTGGGTGTAGGGATAGTCAGAGAGTGAAGTACACTGCTGGTTTATTTGTTGGTAAGGCTCTCATGTGGTGGAATTCTAAGATTCGCACACGGGGTCGAGAGGCCGCTATAGGCATGTCTTGGGAAGACTTTAAGATTTTGACTAGAGAGGAATTTTACTCGAGTAATGAGATGCAAAAGTTGGAAACTGAGTTGTGGAATCACGCCATGGTCGGGGCTGGCTATGCTGCGTATATTGATAGGTTTCATAAGTTGGCTAGGTTAGTTCCTCACTTAGTAACCCCAGAAGGTAAGAAGATTAAAAGGTATGTGTATGGCCTTGCTCCACAAATTCGAGGAATAGTGGCAGCAACGGAGCCAAAGACCATCCAAAAGACTGTGCAGTTAGCTGGCACATTAACTGATGAAGCCCTTAGGAATGGGTCAATCAAAAAGAACCCCGAGAAGAGAGGAAATGTGGGAGAACCTAATAAGGATAGGAATCGAAGGGAGGATAACAAAAGGACTAGGACTGGAAATGTTTTTGCTACGACTGCAAACCCTGTTAGAGGAGGTTACACGGGTACGACACCCAAGTGTACCGCCTGTGGCTCTCACCATTTCTTAAGATACCTTGTCGCTCTTGTTTCAATTGTAACTGCCTAGGTCATTTTGCTAAGGATTGTAGAGTGGCACCTAGGAATGCGAACCCCATCAATGCTAGAAACCTAGTTGCTAGGACCTGTTTCGAGTATAGTAGTACCGATCATATCAAGTCAGCTTGTCATAGGATAAATCAGGCTCAGAGATTAGGGGGAAACCAACAGAACCAAGTTGTGGCTGTTAATGGGGGTTAGGGTCGTGGAAATCAAGGGAATCAAGCTAGGGGTAGGGCATTCATGTTGGGAGCAGAGGAGGCTCACCAGGACCCGAACATCGTGATGGGTACGTTTACTCTAAACAACCACTATGCCACTACCTTATTTGACTCTGGTGCCGACTATAGCTTTGTTTCCACTACTTTTATACTTCTGTTAGACATCGAGCCTAGTGAGTTAGGTTTTAGTTATGAGATTGAGATAGCTAGCGGGGCAGCTAGTATAGATTGATAAAGTTATTAGGGAGTGCAAACTAGAAACAGAAGGTCATATGTTTAACATTAACTTGATACCCTTTAGAAGTAGGAGTTTTGATGTGATCATAGGAATGGATTGGTTGTCTGACCATAAGGCTGAGATAATTTGTCACGAGAAGGTAGTAAGGATACCACTATTAGATGGCAAGTTGCTTAGAGTTTTAGGAGAGAAACTGGAAGAAAAGATGAGGCAATTAATGAGTGCTAAGGCTAATGAGAAGAAACAAGAAGAGATAGTAGTAGTGAAAGATTTTCTCGAGGTATTCCCGGATGACCTATCTGGATTGCCGCCTATTCAGGAAATCGAGTTTCGAATTAAGTTAATTCCTGGAGCAACGCCGATTGCAAAGTCTCCCTATCGTTTGGCATTCTGAATTGGAGGAGTTATCGGGATAACTCAAGGAACTCCATGACAGGGGTTTCATACAACTAAGCTCTTCGCCTTGGGAAGCACCGGTACTGTTCGTTAAGAAAAAGGACGGGTCCTTTAGGATGTGTATTGACTATAAAGAACTGAATAAGTTAACCATTAAGAACCGTTATCCACTCCCTAGGATAGATGACATGTTCGACCAACTTCAAGGATTGCAGTACTTCTCTAAGATAGACCTTAGGTCCGGATACCATTAGTTGAGAGTGCATGAGGACGACATTCCAAAGACCGCATTTAGGACTCGTTATGGACATTTAGAGTTCACAGGAATGCCCTTTGGTTTGACTAACATACCAGCGGTATTTATGGATTTGATGAACCGAGTGTATAGGACATATCTAGACAACTTTATGATAGTGTTCATTGATGATATCTTGATTGACTTTAAGACCCGGGAGGAGCGTAAGAGGCACCTAGGACTAGTCTTAGAATTGCTTAAGAAAGAGAAACTGTATGCTAAGTTTTAAGTGTGAATTCTGGTTGCAAGAGGTACATTTCCTTGGGCATGTGATTAATGGTGATGGAATCCATGCCGACCCTAGTAAGATTGAGGTTGTTAAGAATTGGAAAGACCCTAGAACTCCATCTGAGGTTCGTTCATTCTTAGGATTGGCTGGATATTATCGTAGGTTCATTAAGGATTTTTATAAGATAGCTAAGCCACTTACTGTCTTGACTCAGAAAAGTAAGACCTTTGATTGGGGTGAGGAGCAGGAGAATACGTTTCAAACATTGAAAGATAAGTTGTGTAATGCTCCTATTCTAGCTCTCCCTGATAGACCAGAGGATTTTGTGGTGTATTGTGATGCGTCTGGCTTAGGATTAGGTTGTGTGTTGATGCAAAGAGGTAAGCTAATAGCTTATGCATCTAGGCAGTTGAAAATTCATGAGAAGAATTACACCACCCATGATTTGGAACTAGGAGTGGTTGTGTTTGGACTTAAGATTTAGAGACATTATTTGTATAGGATAAAGAGTGTCATATATTACGAATCATAAGAGTCTCCAGCATATCTTTAGTCAGAAAGATTTGAATATGCGACAACGTCACTGGATAGAGTTGTTTAGTGATTAAGACTGTGAAATCCGTTACCACCCTAGTAAGGCAAATGTAGTGGCTGATGCCCTAAGTAGGAAGGAAAGAGTAAAGCCTAAGAGAGTTAGAGCTATGAATATGACCCTTCAGTCGAGTATCAAGGATAGGATACTAGCGGTTCAGAAGGAGGCGTCTGATGAGTCTGCAGGATTGTAGAAAGGTTTAGATGAGATGATTAAACTTAGGAATGATGGAGCATTGTATTACTTGGATCGAATATAGGTCCATTTGAAGGGTGATGTGAGAACCCTGATAATGGATAAAGGCCATAAGTCAAAGTACTCTGTACACCCAGGAGCTGATAAGATGTATTATGACCTTAAAGATAGGTATTGGTGGCAGGGTATGAAGAAGGACATAGCCGTGTATGTGAGTAAGTGTTTGACTTGTTTTAAGGTTAAGGCTGAGCATCAGAGTCCATCTGGCTTACTGCAGCAACATGAGATTCCTGAATGGAAATAGGAAGGGATAGGAATGTATTTCGTGACTAAGTTGCCTAGAACTAGTAGTGGGCATGATACAATCTGAGGTCATTGTGGACCGATTGACTAAGTCTGCTCATTTTCTACCTATGCATGAGGATTATAAGATAGAGAGGTTAGCTAGGCTATACTTGAATGAGATTGTTTCTAGGCATGGTGTATCGATCTCGATCATATCTGATCGTGATAGTAGGTTCACGTCGAGGTTTTGGTAGTCAATGCAAAAGGCATTAAGAAACCGGTTAGGCATGAGTACGGCTTACCATCCTCAAACCGATGGTCAGAGTGAGCATACTATTCAGACCTTGGAAGACATGCTTAAAGCGTGTGTCCTAGACTTTGAGGGAAGTTGGGATGTTCATCTTCCATTAGTTAAGTTTTCGTATAACAATAGTTATCATTCTAGTGTGAGGTGTGCGCCATTTGAGGCATTGTATGGTAGAAAGTGTCGTTCGCCAATTAAGTGGGCTGATATTAGGAAAGGTCAGTTAATAGGACCTCAGTTAGTGCAAGAAACCACTGAGAATATCTCGTAGATTAAGAATAGACTTAAGGCTATGCGTGATCGTCAGATAAGTTATGCTGATAGGAGGAGGAAGCCTCTAGAGTTTAGTGTAGGTGACTATGTCTTGCTCAAAGTGTCGCCTTGGAAAGGTGTGGTACGCTTTAGGAAGAAAGGGAAATTAGCACTTAGGTTTGCTGGACCTTTTGAGATCATTGAGAAAGTAGGCCCCGTAGCCTACATGTTAGATTTTCCTGAGGAGTTAGATGGTGTTCATGACACGTTCCACGTGTCAAACCTTAAGAAGTGTTTGGCTAACCCAACACTGCAAGTTCCTTTAGATGAGATTCGAGTTGATGATAAGTTAAACTTTATGGTGGAGCCTGTGGAAATCATAGAGCGAGAGTTTAAGAAGTTGAAGCAGAGTAGAATTGCCATCGTCAAGGTTCGGTGGAATTCGAAACGTAGACCTGAATTCACGTGGGAACGAGAAGATCAGATGAAGCTTAAGTATTCGCATCTGTTTAGTGCTGATAAGTAGTTAAATTTCGGGGGTGAAATTCTTTTAAGGGGGTAGAATGTAACCCCTACTCCTTTTCATACTTTGAATATTCTAATTTAGTCCTTCGACTATTTGACATTTGTCAGTTATTTAGAATATTATACCGTGTAGATAATGGTGAATTCATGAGATATGAAGCGTTTTAAGGTTTATTGTGTATAATAATCCTTATTGGAGGATACTAATATGCTATGTAAGTTCCGGGTGGTTGACCTGTGAATTTTTGAGAAATGCTGAAAAACGAGTCCCGACACATCCGTTAATGTCCAAATGAGTTTTTGGGAGATCTAATATGGAAATATGTCAAGTAAATACTCTAAGTTATTGGAAAAACATTTTTAAGAGGAATAAAATTGCTAAATAACTTTGGGGAATATTTTTCGGTCAAGTTTTACGAGCTTTCAAGTGATCCTGACACACCCGGGAGCATGGGATGATCTAGCCGGCTATAGAACAAAAAGGAGACAAGGTGGCTTTTTTAGGATCCATGGTCCAACCTTAGTACATATGGTTTTAGAACAAAAAGGAGACAAGGTGGCTTTTTTAGGATCCATGGTCCAACCTTAGTACATATGGTTTTGTTTGCTTCCATATCATGCATTCCATCCTTGTTTTCAAAATAAAACACATACATTTTCTCTCCTTTCCTCCTCCTTTGTTCGTCCGACCCACACACACACTCATACACTTTTATTTTTCAAATTTTTATCAAAATCATGAAGATTGGTGATACTTTGGGTTGATTCTAGTGTTCGGGTAGTCATTTAAACAACGTTTGGGTTGTCCGGTTCGCGTCAAAATTTATTTTGAAGACCATTTTTGTAAGTCTGTCAAATTTATTTTTAACTTGTACTTTTGGGTTGCTAGTGATGCATAGATGTTAGTTGTACGGCCCGATCGTTAAAAATCAAAAGCAAAAAGTTTTAAAAAGACTATATAAGGTGCGTTTGGATTCGAAAATAAAAAGGAAAAATATAGGTTTTGTTAGTTTTGATATTTTGGTCGTGATGGTTGAAAATCATATATTTGCTATGTAGCTTATTTTGTAGCTTATTATGGCTTATGGTTGTGTTCGAATAAGCTTATTTTGGGCTTATAGGCCCACGACAACTTATGGAAATACAAGGAGGGTATTCTTGGTTATTTTCTAGTATGCCATATTTTTGCGGACTTATATTATAGATTATGGCGATAACCAAGTGCGATACATAGCTTATTAGCTTATTTTTAAGCCTCGTATACATATTTTTGAGCATAAGGGCTCACGGCCCAATAGGCAATCCATAAGCCATGGCTTATTGATGGCTTATTGTGGTCCACATTACTTATTTACTTATTGGTTTGAGCTCATATACACTAATGGACCTTGGTTTGGGTTTAGAACGTATTTTGGATACATAAAAAGTGTAATGGACCCTTATTGGGCCTTAAAGCCCAATAAGCTGTAATTAGTTATTTTGGGAGTTTTGACGAGCTTTTGGGAAGTGAAAAGTATTTGTGAAACTATATGGAAGATCATTTTGAGAAAGTATCTTGGTAAACGTGATGAAATGAGATTTTTGGAAATTGGTTCGTAAAATGTCGAAACGAGAAATTTCTTTGAAAATAAGGTTGGATAACCTTGGTAAACTTCATATAAACGTACGGGTCATGCCGAAATTTTGTAAAAATTCTATACTTAGAATTTTTACTTAAAACGTAAATTTTATTTTTTAATAATAAAATATTATTATTTTATTATTTTAATAAATTCACTAAAAGACAAAAAAATATAATTTTTCTCGAAACTTTTCCAAAATGTTTAGTAAACATAAATGTTCTATTTCGTATAGTATAAACAATATATTTATGGTAACTAAGTATACCTAATGGACTTATCGAAGTATATCTATAATTATTTATAATAAATATTTACTTATATTACTTATCTTTTTGCTAAATAGTATAAGTATAAGCATATTGTACTAAGATATGGATTTTGATGTTGTATTTTTGGAGTTAAGTAGTCAACCATCACACCACTAAAATGTTTAAGTTAATTGTACAACACATCTAACCTCTATGCATCGAAACCAGGAAAATTTGTTTGGAAACGAATGATTTAAAATGGGACATTCTCTGGACTAGGTCGTGTGCGGACGTCGTTGCATTTGCCTGTGAATTAATTTTTCTATTGGAGATCGTTGTTTGTTTTTTTTTTTTTTTTTTTTTTTTTTTTTTTTTTTTATTTTTTTATTTTTTTTTTTTTTGTTATTTTTTTTTTTTTTTGTTTTTTTTTTTTTTTTGTTTTATTTTTTTTATTTTTTTTATTTTTTTTTTTTTTTTTTTTATTTTTTTTTGAGTGAGTTCCTCGTAAGCACCCCACTTTTTTACTGTTTTTCTTGGGGGGAAAATGATACACAAATGTGCTTTGAACAGTTTTTTCCTGAACTGTGCAAAACGTATTTAGTATTTTTTTGGGAAACTATTTGCTTATGACTGCTATGTGAATGACATGCATTAGTATGCTATACTGTGTGATCTTTCTGTGTGGTTCATCACCCTAATCGCTCCACCTGGTAGGCTTTAGGTGTGGTATGTCATCGGGGTTGCGACCCTAAGAGCATTGGTACGCACTGGTGATCAGACTAACTGGGATGCTAGGTCTGGGTACATGATTAGCGGGGATGATAAGTCATGGGTGATTCGTATATATTCACTGTCATATAGCACAATTGTCCAACTAATTAAAAATAGTGGCACAACGACTAGGTTTTAAGTCAAAACCTACGAGCTTACCAACATTATTGTTGACGTTTCGAGTATCATTTTCAGGTGATGTTAATGATCGCTAGAGTATGGTGCTTGTAGCAGACTTTAAAGAATCCCGTAGGAAGCTTGTTTGAAAAGTCTTGCATTTGATGTACGCTTTGGATTTAGTTTTCTTGAGGATCGAGATAAGATTTTATGGACCCCTGCATGGGCTTAAGTTTGTAATAATTGGCGACTATGTGTTGTGTTCTTGATCTGGGACATCACTCATGGTTTCATTGAGGTTGATGGTCATCATGACACTATTCATTTATGCATTTTAGATTTCTCTATTTTGTATCTTGTGTTGTGATTGATCATTACGTCACATTCTCGTGTTTCCGCCGCTGACGGGGTGTGACATTCAGCCTAAGTCGGTTAAATTCTCATCAATGCATATAGCAAGTGCGACACACATTCTGTGAAAACCAGCGCATATTGTGTATTAACTGACTTCATTTATTTCGTTGTTAAGTACGGCGCTCAAAGATATAAGTGTGGCGCACTTTTTCAATTTTGAGGATTTATTATTTCTTTTCTTCTAACTTTGCTTCCAACGAGTGTAAACACTTGTAATTCAAACATTTTAAGCTCGGACAATCTTCAAGTGAACCTGCACGTAATTCATGCTATTAAGCATCAAAAGTTCATGAGAAGTGATAAAATATATACAAATAACGCCACCTAAAATACGTATAATTAAGGCGTTATCAAATCCCTCCATACTTAGCTATTGCTTGCCCTCAAGCAATCAAAGCGAGAAAACAAGATTCATTTATCGTGGACATGGAGAAATTATCTTTGTACAAGAGTTTACTAGTTTTTACAACATTTCAAGCATAGACATATAACCAAGCACCTCACATAGGGAATGTGTTCGTTTTGAGATTCAATCATGTCACTCATATAGGGTTTATATTTGTGAAGTCACTCACATTTGCATAGTCATAATCTAGATAGCTACCATAGGCTTGTACAAGACACATAAACATGCCCGTTGCGGCGTGAACATCTAGACAAAATCTCAAAAAGGTAAAATGTGATAACGATGTGGGTGAGTATAGGGTAATATGTTTTTATGTGCTAAGCCAGAGCCTTTGATGAGATGTCATTTTATACACTTTTTCAGGGTAGATTAACCCCTTAAATCATGTGTTTATGCCCAAAATAGGTACTTAATCGTTCCTTTTCAGTTATTAGGCATTTGGAAGGCATTTAGAAGAAATACACGTGACTTGGGCTTATTTGGAGAAGAAACGGACAAGACTACGAACCTACACCAACATCTCTCAAGAATTTTTACTTAGAAGCTGGGGACGGCGTCACAGATTACACGTGACGCCATCATAACCTATCTAAAGACGGCATCACATGATCTCTAGACGACGTCAGATTGTACGACCAAGCCCATTATCTAGAACATTATATTCATGATGGCATCACGATTAACACGCGACGCTTTTAGGGTTTTAAGTGTGTAACTTTAGAGTAAAAGAAAAGGACGAACCCTAGTTCATTTAGCAACTATTAGGGACGATTTTAGGGCCTCAAAACCCTATTGTACTTCCTTCAATTCATGTTTTAATGAAGTAAGACTATCTTAATCATTCAATATGTCTTGTTGTCTGATTCTTATCCGTTCTTACTTTATCTTTAACATGCTTGGCTAAACCTTCTTTTATGTTTATTTATGATTGTATAAAACCTAGGATGTAGATCTTAGTGGTGTTGCTTCTTGTGATGAATGTGCATGTTAGGTCTTAGAAAACCAGCTTTTGTCTGTATCGCTGTTAATATGTCTAGGAAAACATGATTGTGTAGAAAGGATACCATCGGGTAACAGTCGTCATACTGCCTTTCCCCTTATACGGTTGACCCACTCTTAATATATTTCAAATGCATGTAATATACTCTTAGGGGCCTTGTAATAGTCTTCATACTACCTTACTTGTGCGTTGCCTTAACGGAATATTAAATAGATGACGGGTTCATATAATTCGTTCATGACTTAGGAAATAATTACATAGATCATCACAAGTGTGACAAAGCAACAACACTAGGAGAAGCAATCTAGGGAGTAATACATGATTAAATAAACACAGTCTTTTATTATATTATTATCACCAGTAGCGTAGTTTATAAAACCAAAACCACCTCTCCAATATATGATTTTACCGGCTTTCATAAAATATAAAAATACAAAAAGAATCTTCTCTCAACCCTTATAATTCTGTTAGACCGTGATCAAGCCTTCTCAACCTATTCCCCTAGAGAATGACAACAACCCCTGAGTCTTTCCTATACTACACTACAATGGTTAGGTACACTGCCTAGGGAGTTGTAAAACTTCTTGTAGAAGTCCCTTACGACAACCGCAACAGCCTTGTAACAACTTTATAACTTTTTTCCATTTTTTAATACCAAATACTTATAACAATGATAACTTAAGGCTGTCACAGAGCTGAGATATTAAGCACATAGTTCTTGAGATACTTAGGGTAATTTAGCACTCAAAGTGAGTGCTGCAGATAATGTGATACTTGGGGATTATTTAACCTCTTATCATACAATATTACCTATAAATTAACCTTACTGCTGTCCAGTAAATGATGATCAAGCACAAGTTCTGAAGCTACTAGATTATTGGCACTCTCATAAAATGTGCAAAAAATATGCATCAAAGGCTAGAATATACCTCATAGTTTAGCAGACTAAATTTTATGCTAGTTATGATGTCAATCCGAGTTGGATTTGCCTTACTAAGTGTATACATTTTATATATTTTGGAAGAAAACATATATTAAATTTTTTTAAATATCAATTGAAATGTGGCAAGATTGCAGGGCAAACATGGAGGGATATATTATTTAATTTTTCCTATTTGGCTCCCCTCTACACTTAAGTTGAACATTAACCTCAATGTGAGAACTGATAAAGATAGAAAATAGGGAAAATTAAGGGGAAAACGGGGCATAATATGATGTAGCTGTGAGAGAGCTATCCATGAGCAAACACTATAATTTTCTGATCTTATGTAATATTACCTGCGAAAGTGAACAAACAAAACATACAAAAAGAAAATACTTTTGTTTTTAGAGAGGAGGAGGTACTCTTCCACACTTGAGTTAAAGCATGGGTTACCTCCCGAGAAGCACTTAATTTTTAAGAGAGTTATTAGCTAGACTCGTACTTCGAAGGTTTTGTTTTTAGGATATAAGGGAGTGATTTCTTCCCTTTGGTCATTACATTCATCTTCTTCATTGTAGAGTTTGAGTCGATGGCCATTAACAATGAACATCTTGCCATATTTACCAAAGATTTCAACATATCCGGATGGATATTGATGTTTCACCACATATGGTCTAAGCCATCGAGATCTGAGTTTCAGCTGTTTGAATATGTACTTAAAATTGAATAACAACACTTTGTTTTCATGTTTGAATTCTTTTCTCATCTCCTATCGTGCCAGACTTTAGTTCTTGCCTTGTATAGATGGGAGTTTTCATACGCTTGATGTCAGAATTCGTCTAACTCGTATAATTAGAACATTCTTTTCTCATCAGCAGCGATGAGATCAGGATTATAGTTTTTTAGTATTTCAAACGGTAAATGGCAGTTTTTACCGTATAAGAGTTTATAAGGTGTGGTTCTGGTTGGTGTTTTATAAGCGGTTCTGAAAGCCCACAGAGCATCATCGAGTTTTCTTGACCAAATAGCTGGATTATCTTTTACTGTTTTTTCATGGATTTTTTGAGGGCTCTGTTTGTATTTTCAACTTGTCTGCTCATTTGAGGATGATAGGATGTAAAGAAAGGGTGTATCACTCAGTACCTTTTCATGGTTTTTTCCATAATTTTGTTGTAGAAATGAGTTCCTCGGTCTCTTATGAGAGATTCAGGCATACCAAAACGGCAGAATAATTTTTTCACGAATGAAATAACAACTTTGGCATTGTTAGTTGGTAAAGCTTGGGCTTCGGCCCATTTGGAAACATAGTCGACAGCAACTAAGATGTACTCGGATTTATAAGATTTCAAGAAGGGTCCTATAAAGTCAATACCCCATATGTGAAAAACTTCGCATACTTGAATGCTATTTAAGGGCATCTCATCACGTTTGGATATATTCCCAGTTTTTTGACATGCTTCGTAAGACGAACTAGAGTATGAGCTTCTTTGATGATCGTCGGCCTAGAAAAAACCTGAGTCTAAGACTTTTTAGCTATAGTGGTTGGTCCATAATGTCTACCGGTAGGTCCGTGGTGACATTGATCTAAAATGGCACAAGTTTCTAGTCCTGCGACACAACGTCTGATCATACCGTCTGAACATACTTTAAAAAGATAGGGATCTTCCCAAAAGTAGTTTTTGAGGTCAGAGAATAATTTGTTCTTTTATTGGTACGTCATTCCCTTAGGTATAATATCACCTACCAAATAGTTTGCAAAGTCTACGAACCATGGTATGTCTCTGGTGGTTATTTCCATAAGAGTTTCGCTAGGAAAGTTATCGTCAACATCATTGTCATCACTTGTCTCATCATTTTCAATCTAAGATAAGTGGTAGGCGGCAACATTTATAGTACCTTTTTTGTCTTTTATTTTGATATCAAATTCTTACAATAGCAGAATCTAACAAAGATGTGGCTTACATCTTTCTTTTGAATAGGTGCTTAAAGTGAGTGATCGGTTAGAACAATTGTTTTGGATAATATCCAATAGGGTCAAAATTTTTCAAATGCAAATACTACAATTATCAGTTCTTTTTTAGTAACAAATATTTTTGCTAAGCTGCATTAAGGGTTTTGTTTGCCAAAATAGATGAGGGTAAAGTGTTTACCATTTGAGGTGAAAATGTTTACCATCTTTTTGTCCTAATACTGCTCCAACTACAAATCCACTTGCATCACACATAAGCTCAAATGGAAGATTCCAATTTGGGCTCACGATCACAGGAGTACATGTGAGTTTTTCTTTTAATGAATTAAATGTTTTGTAATATTCATCATTGAATTCGAATGGAGTATCTTTTTCAAATAACTTGGTTAAAGGAGATGTAATTTTTGAGAAGTCTTTGATGAAACGTCAGTAGAAACCGGCATGTCCTAGAAAACTTCTAATGCCTTTGACATTAGTAGGTGGTGAAAGCTTAGAAATTACGTTGATTTTAGCTTTGTCAACTTCAAGGCCCGCTCTGGATACTTTGTGTCCAAGCATAATTCCTTCTTTAACCATGAAGTGACATTTTTCCCAGTTAAGGATGAGATTTGCATCCTTGCAATGTTGAAGCATTTTATCGAGGTTATTTAAACAGTTATCGAAGGAGTTTCCAAAGACGGAGAAGTCATCCATGAATATTTCTACGGATTCTTCGATCATGTCATGAAAGATAGCCAACATGTACCTTTGGAAAGTAGCAGGAGCATTACATAAACAGAAAGGCATTCGATTGTAAGCGTATGTTCCGAAAGGACATATGAATATTATTTTTTTGATCCATGGGATCGATTTATTTAGAAATATCCAGAAAAACCATCGAGGAAACATAAATATTTATTTCCTGTGAGTCTTTCTAACATTTGATCCATGAATGGCAGCAGAAAGTGGTCTTTTGCGGTTGCTTCATTGAGTTTATGATAATCGATGCATACTCGCCAACCCGTAATGGTTCTTGTTGGGATATGTTCATCCTTTTCATTCGTGACTACTGTAATACCTCCTTTTTTGGGTAGACAGTAGATAGGACTTACCTAAGGGCTATTGGTGATTGGATAAATAATACCGGTATTGAGAAGTTTTACAATTTCTTTTTTAATGACTTCTTGCATGTTTAGATTTAATCTTCTTTGTTTTTGAACAATTGTCTTCTTGTTATCTAAGAGTTGTATTGTATGTTTACAGAAAGACAGACAGATTCCAGGATTGTCTGTTGTTTTCTAAGTAAAGGCTTGCTTATGTCTTTTTAAAACAAAGATGAGCTTACTTTTGCTTTGCTCAGAGAGCTGAGATGATATGATCACAGGAAGAAAAGAGGGTTCTTCCAAGAATACATATTATAGGCGATTAGGAAGAGGTTTCAATTCAATATATGAAGGAGGTTCTTTAAGAGATGTCTTGATTTTATAATCGGTGTTGAAGGTGATTCTTTTGAATGGTACTTCTTCATCAGATTCAGGTTAAGTGTCTTCTTCGATATTCATAGCTATGAATTCATCGAATTCCACAAAGAGTTTTTCTTCAAGAATAGTTTCCTCGATGGAATGAAGGATTTTACTATCTTCATCGAGAAGAGCATCAAAATCTTCTTCTAAGATTTCATCGATAACATCAATGCTAAAACATGTATCATCATTTAAAAATGAGTGTTTCATTGCAGAATCGATTGAGAAAGTTATACGTTCAGTACCAACTCCAAGATTGAGTTGTTTTTGTTTTACTCTAATTACTGCATCGACAGTATAGAGAAAAGGTCTCCATAAGATAAGCGGAACTTTACTATCTTCTTCCATTTCAAGAACAACAAAATCCATGGGAAAAGTGAATTTACCAACTTTAACGAGCATATTTTCAGCTATTCCAATAGGGTATTGGAATGATAGGTCGGCTAATTTTACACTCATTTTAGTTGGTTTGAGAGTTTCAGGAGATAGTTTTGAATATAGAGAATATGGCATGAGATTAATGCTAGCACCCAGGTCGGCTAAAGCATTACATAAGAAAGTTTTGCTGAAGGTGCAAGGAATAAGGAAACTTTCGGGGTCTTCGAGTTTACGTGGAACTTTGTTTTAGATCATAGTGGAACTTTCATCGCTTAGGAAAGCGGATGAGATTTGTTCAAGCTTGTGTTTGTTGCTAACGAGTTCATTGAGAAATTTTCCATAGTTGGGCATTCCTGCTAAGACATCGACAAGAGGTACATTGATTCGAATGGCTTGAATCATATCAAGGAATTTTCTATATTGTGCTTCCGTTTTCTCTTTTCGAAGGCATTAAGGATATGGAATTTTTGGTTTGTAAGGTTTAGGTATCTGAGTTTCTTTGACTGGTTTCGGAGTTTGAGATTTTGTTTGAGGTGTAGATTCTTCTTCTTCATCCTCACTATTGAAATTGATAGGAGTTTCAGAATCATTTTGAATATCATTGGGTTGGTAGGTGGATTAAAGGATTTACCACTCTGTGTAAATACAACATTTACATGCTCATTTCGAGCTTGCGGTGGTTGGTATGGTTTAGATGAGCTACCTTTTGGGTTTGGTTGAGTACTATTAGGAAGAGATCCAGAAGGTTGACCAGATGGCTTATCAACAAATCTGTCGAATTTTGCTTCTAAGTATTGGATTGAGGCTTGATGATTTTTAGTTGTTGTTTCGAGTTTGGTTTTAAGATCCATAAATGTATCTTTGACAAAAGAATTGGTCGATTGTTGAGCTTTTATGAATTCACTTAACTGTCTTTGAAGGTCAGGTTTATCATCAGAATTAGATCGATACTTGTCTCGATTATAATCATTTCTTCTGCTTGAACGCCAATTATCGCGATTTGAGTCACGATTGCGGTAATCATTGTAAAAACATGTACGACAGAAAGTTTGCATGAATTTTGCTTCCTCTTCGCAAGACATCGGTATGTCATCATCGTTACAATCTCTTTTTGCACGGATAGCCCCCGGGTACAGTCCGTGTTAAAGCTATGACTACAAGTATTGCTGATACCACTGGCCTATGTTGCTCACACCACATCTGCACCTGCTCTTTCATCCACCCTCAACTCCTATCCTCAACCTACAGGCTTAAGTCTCCGAATGACGCTTTGAATGGCCACTATGACTCAGATTGGCTAATCTCTTAATTGGTTTCCAAAAGCAGTTTCACCACACCAACAACCACCTCCGGACTTCCTCCAACACAAGGACTCAGTGCTACGGGCATTATGGTCAGATTGTTACTAGAACCAGTTTCAGAGGAGAGGCTCCTGGAAAATAATGGTAATACAGGTAACTCGAAGCAAAGATGTGATGATTTTACGAACTGCAGAGGAGACAGGGACATGTGCTAAGGCAGTGTAAAGAACCCAAGAGAAAGCTGGACTCTCAAGTACTTCAAAGATAAAGCCTTACTGATGGAAGCTAAAAGAACAGGTCAGATGTGTTAGATGCTTGAAGCCGAAGCATTCCTCGTTGATGTGGAATCACGCCGCACCTATGGATCAAACCTCAGGCACTGAACTACAACAAAACATGTTTCAAGCCAATCATGACGAGTAGCGTATGACTCAGACGTGGATGAAGCCCAATGCTTCTGTTGCTTTCAAGCCAACTAGTCATCCACTAGTGCAACGTGCGCTCATCTACAAACCAGTCAATGAGGTACAACACTTCCAATGACAACAAATCTTGATAATGTGGATATCAGATTCAGGGAGAAGCACCAGGAAGAACATTAAGACTCCAATGCTAGAGACTGCAGATTGATGACAATACGATTCCGTATCCAGCAGTATCTTCTTGACACCGAAGCCCAAAATGTTCCACTGAGGTATCTGCTGACACAACTGATAAAGTCATCAATGTTTGCCAACTTAACTGACTTGCAAACCCAACTAGAAGGACGATGCTAAGGTTAACCAAGAAAATGCTTAGAAGGTCGAGACCTTAAAAAATGAGCTTCTTCTCAAGCAAGCAAGAAATATACATCGTTTTCCCCTAGATACCCACAAGGTCAAACTTGATCTTGAACACAAAGTTAGAGCAGGAACAAGCCCTAGTGATTCAGTGTAACAATAAGCGAACGCTGACTTGTGGCACAAAACGATCTATGCCTAAAGTCACTCTTTCAGGAAAACAGAAAAATCAATTGCCAATTTCTTACATCAGAAAAGGAAAAAAGAATTTCATCTGAGAAAGAGACAACTAGCGATAGTTATCTAATGAAATAGTTTGTTTAAAAACTGCTAACACAGTTGCAAGAGAAAGTTCAAAGATTAACACTTCGCCACACACAAACTATCCCATGCTTTCAAAGAAACCTAAAAAAGGCAACCAAAGACTTTTGCACAAGGACAATCCTAGCACACCCTTACCCAGGTCTAGGTTATATGCCAAGCGTGCTCAACCTGTTATTGTATGATCCAAGAAATACCCTTTTTCATCCCGAAGCTCACCCTGTGAGTATATGGGATAGTGAAGAGAGTCTTCCGGTCAACCAAGTTGTATGCATGAAAAAAGATGAACGAAAAACCAGGGGCATGAGTTCTACCCAAGGAAAATGGCTTCAAAGAGAAGTTAAATGCCCCTCATGTTCGTTCCGCAGAAGGAATTATCTGGTATCAAGCCGTAATTGGCTTTCCTGCCAACTACCGAAACATTGCTTAGTCAAGCTATAAATCACCACACCTGTCACTCCTTTTGTTCGTAACGTCGACCTCCCAAGCCAAGTTCTGGCCAGTCTTCGAAAAACACGTAATGCTGTTTTTCCTCAATTTAGGTATCTCTCTAAAAGAAAGACACAACACAAATTACCAGACTATAGTTTCTGAATGGTGTTTTGATTAGCAAAACAGTTTGGGTTGAACAACAACTGGGTACCATGTCTAACGGCGCGCGATTTCAAAAAAAATATCCAAGCTGTAATGATACATTTTTCAAAGATAAAACAAGAAATTATTGAACAGATTTTTGATGAACGGAGGCGGAACTGAACAATGGTTTCTTGATAACAAGAACCTGACCATAGAGAATAAAAATCTTTAACATAAATAATCTTAGGCTGAGATATTTAAGAAAAAGATAACTGATCTATTGTGCTTACTTATCCGATATTGTTGTGCCCCTAGTTCGAACTAAGCCTTTTGCGAGATCCTTAGAATCTGCATGCGATAGGAAACACACTAAAGTTCTGAACTTGAAAGCTGAGATTCAAAACATTAACACTAATTTCAGAATCACGAGAAACGTTTTTGCATTTTCTCGAACATAATTATGTTAGTTTACCAACTTAAATTTCAAAAACTAAAACAGTGCATAGACACTTCTAAGTGCCTCCAATGCCAATTTTTTGAAATTAAGTAAACAAGTTAAGGACAAACAGCTTCAATGGAAAGACGACACTATCAAGGAATTTAGAGATGCTCCAGATCAGGACATCATGAAGGTGTTGAAATGTAGTACCAAACTGAAGGTAGTAGAGACCAACAGGGCATTAGAATCGACTAGAATTCAGTTGAACAGATACGATTACCTCCCCTTTAGGATTCATCTAGATGGCCTTAAAGGTAAAAAACGTAGTCTGGAAGAATGACAGGGGAATATGAACTATCAAAGGCGAATCCCCACTCACGTCACTGCATCACACTGAAAAGCTTAGTGCCCCCCCCCCCCCCCCCCCGCCACCCCCACCCCCCCCCCCCACCCACCCCCCACCCCCCCCCCCCCCCCGCCCCCCACCCCCCCCCCCCCCCCCCCCCGCCCCCCCCCCCCCCCCCCACCCACCCCCCCACCCCCCCCCCCCCCCCCCCCCCCCCTCCCCCCCCACCCCCACCCCCCGCCCCCCCCCCCCCCCCTCCCCACCCCCCCCCCCCCCCCCCCCCCCCCCCACGCCCCCCCCCCACACCAACCCCACCCCCCCCCCCCCCCCAACCCCCCCCACCCCCCCCCCCCCCCCCCAACCCCCCCCCCCACCCCCCCCCCCCCCCCCCCCCCCCCCCCCCCCCCCCCCCCCCCCCCCCCCCCACCCCCCCCCCCTCCCCTCCCCCCCCCCCCCCCCCCCCCCACCCCCCCCCCCCCCCCCCCCCCCCCCCCCCCCACTCCCCCCCCCCCACCCCCCCCCCCCCACCACCCCCCCCTCCCCCACCCCCCCCCCCCCCCCCCCCCACCCCCCCACACCCCCCCCCCCCCCCCCCCCCCCCCCCCCCCCCCACCCCCAACCCCCCCCCCCCCCCCCCCCCCCCCCCCCCACCACCCCCCACCCCCCCCCCCCACTCCCCCCCCCCCCCCCCCCCCCCCACTATGTAGCGTTGTGTGTGTGTGTGTGGTGTTTTTTTCGTGTTTGTGATATATACACACACCCCCCCCCCCCCCCCCCCCCCCCCAACCCCCCCCACCCCCCCCCCCCCCCACCCCCCCCCCCACCCTCCCCCACCCCCCCCCCCCCACCCCCAACCCCCCCCCCCACCCCCCCCCACACCCTCCCCCCCCCCCCCCCCCCCCACCCCCTCCCACCCCCACCCCCCACCCCCCCCCACCCCACCCCCACCCCCCCCCCCCACACCCCCACCCCCCCCCCCAACCCCCCCCACACAATTTCCCCACGCGAGAATACCAACAGAAAGCCCCAAAGTGAACTGCTACAAACATGTTGTGGAACTTCAACCACTGTAGACATACCTAAAGTGCTTGCCTCCTGGGAATGTACAACTTAAAGGTGTCTAAGGTATATTCACCACCACAAACGTCTAACTTGGTCAAACCAACCCCGGTTATACCTAAGAAGAACAAGTAACTTTCAGTCTGAAAACCCCCCCAGACCTTCCACATCAAAAGACAACTCAGAAAACCAGTAGTGCATCCTAATAGCAAACAAACATATGTGTACCTATGTCTACAGGAGTAAAACCCACTTCTGGAAGCTATCAAAAACTGTGCCTAAGAGAGCCCTCTAATCATAGTCTTTGCGGCTAAAAAGCGAATGCGAGTAGAGTAGAATGCACACCATAGGACTTTGAACTAAAAAGAATCGTGTTATTCAAATGTTGTCCTTGTTAAACATTCTTTTTCTGTTTCAAAGATGAAGCCAAAGTTTGTGGTGCAATGTAACATAATCTTTGGTTTCTTCTTTTCTCGCAAATCAAACTGATTGTTTGGTTATGTGTGATGGTTCTGAATTTCAAAAACCCCACTAACTAAGCTTTTTAAAAACGCCAACCCAGGAAAAGAATGGAAACCATTTTAAGAAAGTCTGGAAACCCATTAGCAAACCTGTTCTAAAGCAAGCCTCATGGAAGCCCACTGGAAGGCATTTCTCATTATTTGAGAAGCATCCTTTAACACGGATCATGGAATCTACTGATCAGCCAATAGAACTACCGACACCCCTCGAGTGCTAGTTATAGCCCCAAAATAACTATGGTCTCTAGGTTTCTGGATCATAAAGTTAGTGAACGATCAGTCAGGTATCCAAAGGATCTCTGGTATTTTTTGATTGCTCTAACTAACCGGAACCCACAGAGTCATCCTATCGACCGTAAAATGTTTGTGTGTTACGCTGCAGGTAGTACAGATCGTCTAAGATGGTATCTGGATTTTGAGATGCACACACATATACCGGTGATCGTGCACGACATATCACTTTGTAGAAAAGTTCATGGTACTAGTGAGAATTTAGGCAACGATGAAAATGCAGCAATTTATTGGCTATTGCTGATTATAAGCTGGGTGACACTATCATCTCTCAGTCAATTATGAGTTGAAGGACTCAAGCACAACCTATTTCGCATAGTACAGTTTCTTGCATCGATGGAGTTTTAGAAGTTCCATTCCGTCAGCAAATCATGTCACATCCAGCAGACTACGAATACTGGTATATCAACTCAAAGGTCACGGACAACCAACCATACTCCATCGCACTGAATGATAAGAATGTCATCTTCACCCAGTTTTGCTGCTTACAAAAGCCTCTTCAAACAAGTCATGGTTATGGCGATCGTCGGTGATCATCCTGAAAATTCGGGACATTTGAATGAATTGGTCGGAAAAATCCTAGTCAGAGAAATTACCCATCTGAAATATGACAAAGATCATTTGTGATCCATTCGTGTCTGCTAGGTAAAAAGCAAAAAGCATCACAAGGCATCCCGACGTAAAGCGGAAAACACCAATACTGAAGTCCCCATACTCTACAATGGACCGACTTTGACCAATCTAGCCAACCGATTGGAAAGTATCAACGAAAGAAGTATGTTATTGTGATAGTGGATGATTACACCAGAATTATTGGATGGGTAATATCTCGAACAAGGAATAGCAAATTCTCCTCAGTGAATTGAGAAGGTTATTGTGAAGACTCAACAGCCCTTAATGGCAACTTGATTCTCCTCTTCGTCAGAACAGATAAATGGGAACGGAGCTTGTGCGAATAAGACACTCGACCGGCTGGGTTTGAGATGTTGGGATTTCTCTAGAAACGAGCGTACCCTCGTTCACCACAACAGAACGGCGTTGTCGACACGACAGGACCGAACTCTTATGGAAGATTCTCGTGACTAGTGCCATCATGCTTTGCGAACATGCTCCACTGTTCCTATGGGCTGAAGCTGTAGCACTAAGCGTGATATACTCTTAATCGATCTCCTGTACACCGCGTTTCACGGAGAAAAACCATTATAACTGCTGAAGGGAAAAAAAACCTAATCTACAATACTTCCGAGTGTTTAGGAATCTACTGTGCATCCTACCACAATGGACTACGATGACGTTGGGTAAACTCAAGGCGAAAGCAGATATAGGATATTGTGTTGGCTATGCAACCCACCAAAGAAGGCGTAACCGAATCTACAAAAAAAAGAAGCGCAAGAAATTTCAAGACAAACACGATCATGGATGCCTTCGATGATCTAAACATACCGAAGGATGACGTCCTGTTCAACCAGTTCAGTGGCCTCGCACCTCCTCATCAAAGACATATGTGCCAAACGTTACAGAACTACGAACTTACTGCTTTAAGTCAGGAACGCAGCCGTTCAGCACTATAAAAGACCCAGAACCACCAGTTGTGCCCTCCTACAAAGAAACAGGTAGACGAGATTGTTTCAATGTGTTAATGATGATGAATGAGTTTGTTTCCGATACAGACCTTGTTGTTTCGATTAAACTCCGGTTAATGTCCTGCTGCCCATCCGGCACAACAGAAGCCATAGCTTCACCTCACAAACTGTTATCTCAAATGAGAAGAGAGGGGAGAAATGAGGTGGAGAGAGGGAGAAGAGTGGATAATTGGTTGGCGAGGAGGCGCGATAGGTAGGACCTGAGGAGGCAGAGAGAGGGAGGAGGAGCGAGCAAGTTGGGAGGGGGTTATGAGGAGAGAGGAGAAGAGTTTGAAGATGGAAGGGGGGATGAGAGGTCGGAAAGGAGGTGTGGGTGGAGAAGAGAGGTGCAGATGACAGTGGAAGGCCTGGGTGGTTCGTGCCTCTCTCAGCCTGCCGTGCGTGACGTTCGGCGGGATCCACCTCATTCTGTCTCTTCAGCCTTTAATAATCGCTCCTATTCTTGTTGACTACTTAGCCCAGTAAATTGACACGGCGGTCTTGATGTCGATTCGTAACACTGCATTATATTCTCGCGTGCCACAGCATGCGCGGGCCGGGGTGCGACAACTTGATACGGCTGGTCCCTATACATAGTGTCATACCCTCCTGCCCTCATGTCTTTACGTTTTCTGTTCCCTGGCCTACTTTTTCCCTTCTTCAATGCGGACGTGCCTCCTTGAAGCTCGGACCCCTCTTCCCTGTTCGTGTCCGTTTGTTTCTACCCAAGGCGCACCAATCAGATCCTGACTACCTCTAGCCTCATCAAAAACTACCAACCCCGCCCTAATAGATTCTGCCTGTAGAAAACATAGTATCGAAATCATGTTTACATAAATAGAGTTTTGAAACCTATAATGCTCCTGAAACCGGTTTCACTGAAGCAACTTACTCCAACTCAAGTCATATCGATATTTAACTTCCCAACAACCAATACCTCAATTTGCTCAAAAGTAATCCAAGCACATCCGCTTGAAACCTTATTGCTAGAGGTGAAAGAAGATCGACCCTGATCTCTACCAGGAAACATCTAGAAAACCTACCCGCATGTGGTTAGGTTTCTTAAATGAATACTTAACACAATTAACCAACGACTTACCAGCAAGCCTTAGAGTCTACTATATCGTTGCTGGTATAGGGGCCTATGCAGGAAGAAATTCATAGAGTTTGAGCGTCAAGAAATGTTTGGATACTTGTAAACCCTGTCCAATAACATTCTTATCATCCCCGCACAAAAGTATTTTCACAAATTAATTGGATTGAAGAATATGGAGACGAGTACCTTGAAGAGACAACAGCTCGATATGCGGAAAGGTTAGACGTCATAAGCAGGTATTGAATTTTGAGGAATCATTTGCTCCGGATTGTGCTAGTTAGAAAGGCGATCAGACTCTTTCATTGCCCACCAGCGAGCATGAACATTGTCATCTTCCAGATGAACTAGAAAACCGCTTTCCTCAACGACGAACTGAATAATTTAGTCTATGTTAGTCAACCTAAATGATTTGTAGATCCCATAGCATAACCTCGCATGTGTACCGACTCAAGAAAGTCTCTATGGACTCAAGCAAGCTCCACGAGACATGGTATGACAAGCAATCAGCGATTCTACTCAAGACAGATTTACAAAAGGCGTGGTACCGATTCCTACATCTCTTCACGAGAAAAACAGCGAAACATCTTCTAACTGGTACAAATATATGTAGATGATATTAACTATGCTCTAGACCGAACCCAAAGCCTGCAAATATTTGCATTTGATATGAACACAACTTATCCATAAGATGTTCGATGATGGGCAAAGTCATTCTTTTAGGATTGCAAGTTTCTTACTTCTCCCAACTCCCTGAGGCATCTTTATCAACCAATCCAAATATGCTCAGTAAATCTTTAAAAAGTTTTTGGTTTTTAATCATGCACACCCATTGACACTCCAATGACGGAGCTCCCAACCTTTGATGAAGAAAGGTAGGAAAGCTAATTGATCCTAACACGATTTCGTGTATGGTTGCTCCCATATTTATCTTAGTGCAACTAGACCTGAACATAGTTATTTGCTGTTTATGTGTGGCACTATCCAGGCTAAGCCTACAGAAATGCACCATTAACTGCTATAAAGCGGATCTTTTCGATACCTAAAAAGGAACCATTCACACATGGGTCCTGAGGTGATCCGAAGGACTCCGGGCTTTGAACTAAAACTTTATGCAGATGCAGACTATAGCAGGAATAGTCATGACACACGTAGAAGTACTATCTTGTTCGCTCAATTTCTGGACAACATGGCTTTGTATAGCATGGTCATACCAAAAAGCAGAAAAAGTACTAACTGGCCATCTCCACTGACGGAAGCAGAAAAACATCGCCCAATCAGGATGCTGTTCCTCAATAACCTCTGATGCGATCTCAACACCAAGACTATGGATTTGCGTTCAACTAAAATATCCGATGTATTGTGACAATTCAAAGTGCTATGCTCTAATGCTGTAAATATGTTCAACACTCGTCGCTCCAAGCACATTGAAACCGTCACCACTTCATCAAAGAGCAGGTTTGTAAAGGGACAGATTGATGAGATTGTATTTCATGGAGTGAACGAAATTACCAACTTGCTGACCAATTTTTACGAAAGCATTTAAACCGAGAGAGCGCTTCGCCAACACTGCTCCCACTGCTTTGGAGTTAAAACAAATGTCAACCAAGACTCTGAAGGAACTACAAGATGAGTCAGTCTCCAATAACCAAGTGTTCACATTGGAATCCTGGAAATTATAAAAAAAAAAAAAAAAAAAAAAAAAAAAAAAAAAAAAAAAAAAATGGCTTGCAGTTATTTCCGACTGTAACCCGATTTTATCCCAGAGACTTAGTGTACGTTTCAGTGCATTATTGACTTTTCAACAATAAGTATGTCTAAGCCCCCGAACCATTTTTTCACATAAACAACTGTTTTATCAAACCAATGTTTCGGGATGAACAATTCAGACTGTGCGACTATAAGCTCTTTAGATAAACAACGGTTCATAGAGTTTAGGGGAGAATGCAGTACTACTAAACAACAGTTTTGCAGGTCAAATGGACACACTGTTGCTGATTCTATTGGAGAAAGATCGAAACGACCTACTACTTACAAATTCAAGACAGATTGCAGTATCATTCCTGTCTGGGTATTCTAAAGGTCTTGTTTCAATTACTCACTTGATATTTGTGCTATTTCACATCACCTCATACTTTGAGGGGGAGATTGATACATTTTAAGTCCATTCTAGATCAAAACCTTTCACAAGTTTCAATACGTTTTTGATCGTAGGGAGAGAATTGGTGCTTAAACAGTAAACGGTAATAATGATCGATTGATTCCTAAAATGCAAGGTCATCCATCTAGCAGTGCAAAACATCTTTCGATTATCGCTCGCACATGTGTAGCGGGGAACAAAAGTGTTAATATGATCAAAAATTCAACGATACCAAAAGTTTTGTGTTAACACAGCCGTAGTGTTGATATCTGTCAAAGAATCTTTTTGTAATCATGTTACGTGAAAGTTATCTTATGGAATGCTTAGGAAAGGGGGAGATGTTGTACCACCAGGGTATTCGTATGAATGCTCATGGCCTGGTCTTTCGGACTGCGCCCAGCTTATGAAGGTATTACCTTACTAGTACTCGTACAAGTTTTGCATTTCCCGAGGCACTTCATATCTTTCGGGATATATTTCAAACATCATCAGAGCATGTTCCTGGATTAAACTTTTCGTTTTTGTGCCCCAGAACGAAATTTTAAGACACACGAATTTTTTCAAATCATTTTTTGCCACCAGGCCTTCTACGATTACTTAATTGTATTTAAGAAGTAAAACGCTGATAAAAGGAAAAAAACGTATAGTCAGCAGATATTAACTATTGTACTTTGACTCACTCTTTACCATTCTATTAGGTAAAATACTTAAAGTAGTTAGTCTTCGGACATCTTGGACGTAGAGAAGCGAACATTAGGGAATCTGATACTTAGTATGTAGATGGATCAATCTAGTCACGTGCCGAAGAACCTGTCAAGAAAGGTTCTTTGATGAATCTATCTGATCACAGGTGCAGTAGCACTACTGTAATCATGATCCCTCAAGGAATCATAGTTAATGTAACCGACCAGATTGAGTATCGTCCTTATACTCGGGCATCCCTTCAAATATAAAACCTTTGTGTGTTCACAAATGATTTTTCTAGAACACATTAATGGATGTTGACATAACATAAATGTTTTTGTTGGTGACTAACTTGTTCTACATGAAAATGACGACTCAAAGTAACCGATGCAAGACATATGTGCTCATATCCATACCACAGTAACTGAATTAATCCAAAGAAGGAGCTTACAGTTCAAAGCATCCGCACACTCCCTGAAGAATCAATTCTACTTCAAATTTAAAAGTTACAATGATAGGAAAGTAAAACATCATCAAAGCTTTCAAAGATTCGAACAGATATGAGCATGTGAGACTAAAGAGAAAGCGTATGGCAAGTCAAAGTGAAAGGAGATACAAAGTAATTCAAGAGAAGTAAAGTCGATAAACAAGTCAAGAACAAGATCAAGTCATCCCATCAAATACTAGAAGATCAAGATCAAGGGTTAAAGATTTGTATTACCGAAGCACAACAAGTGAAGTACCCCAACAACCTCGAGCTGAAAGACAAGCAACGGAAGAGCATTCTTCTCATTAACCTCATAGGGAGATTGTTAGGATCACAATAAATGGACCCAAACAATAGAAGCTTCGGTCTACTCGAAGATGCAAGACAATAATCTAGCTCGAAAGCGTATGTTATTTAATTGTAAATTATATAATGGGCCAAGATGTAAATAAGCCAAATAAAAGAGCCCTAAAGGCAAACACCTTTTAGTATAAATAGTCGATTTTAGTTCAAAAATTAGGTTAGCTCTTTCATTAATTATTTTTCATCTTTTAGAGTTGTAGCCAAGCGTTCTTTGTTCAAAGTCAATTAAAAGTTTTGATGTTTAATCTTTGGTGTCATTGTATCTTGTGCTTAATTACATGGAGATGATCTAGGAGTATCCTACAAGTTATCTAAAATAACCATAAAAAACCTCGAGAAACAAAAATTTATTTCCTACAAGACTTTCAAACATTTGATCCACGAATGGCAAAAGAAAGTAGGTCATTTGCGGTTGCTTCAATTGAGTTTTTACGATTAAACGATGCATACTCGCCAAACCCATAATGGTTCTTGTGACATGTTCATCTTTTATGATGTGACTACGCTAAATACCACCTTTCTTGGGTACAAAGTGGATAAGACTATACCCAAGGGCTAATTGACGATTGATAAATAAAACCAGTATCGCGAGGTTATTAAAAAAACGTATCTTTTTTAACACTTTCTGCATGTTCGGGTTTAATCGTCTTTGTTTTTGAACAATGGGATTTTGTACTTCTAAAAAGCTGAATCTTATGATTTACAAAAAGACAAACAATTCACCAGGAATGTCTGTTGTTTTCCAAGAAAAGGCTTGCGTGTGTCTTTTTAAAACAGAGATGAGCTTATTTTTGTTTTGTTTAGAAAGTTGAGAGGATATGATTACATGAAGAAAAGTAGGTTCTTCCAAGAATACATATTCTAGGTGATCAGGAAGAGGATTCAGTTCAAGATCTGAAGGAGGTTCTTTAAGAAATGTCTTGATTTTATAATCGGTGTTAAAGGTGATCTTTTCGAATGGCGGTTCTTCGGTTTCAAATTCAGAGTTTTCTTCGATATCCATAGCCATGAATTCATCGAATTCAGCAAAGAGTTTTTCTTTGGGAATAGTTCCTTCGATGGAATGAATGATTTCACTTCCTTCATTGAGAAGAGCATCAAAATCTTCTTCTAAGATTTCATCGATAACATCAATGCTAAAACAAGTATCATCATTAGAATAAGAGTGCTTCATCGTAGAATCAATTGAAAATGTCATTTATTTAGTACCAACTCCAAGATTGAGTTGTTTTTGTTTTACTCGAATTACTGCATCGGCAGTATAGAGAAAAGGTCTCCCTAAGATAAGAGGAACTTTACCGTCTTCTTCCATTTCGAGAATGACAAAATCCACAGGAAAGGTAAATTTAGCAACTTCAATGAGCATATTTTCAGCGATTCCAATAGGGCGTTGTAATGATCGATCGGCTAATCTTACGCTCATTTTAGTCAATCTGAGAGTTTCAAGAGATAATTTCGCATATAGAGAATATGGCATAAGATTAATGCTAGTACCAAGGTCGGCTAAAGCATTGCATGAGAAGGCTTTACTAAAGGTACATAGAATAAGGAAAATTCTAGGGTCTCCGAGTTTAGGTGGAGCTTTGTTTTGAATTATTTGCATAACCTTTCAAATCGCTCAGGAAATCTGATGAATATTGTTCAAGCTTGTTTAGTTGCTAACTAGTATCTTTGAGAAATTTGCAATAATTCGGCATTCCTGGTAAGACATCGACAAGAGGTACATTGATTCGAACAACTCAAATCATATCGAGGAATTTACCATATTAGGCTTCCATTTTCTCCTTTTAAAGGCGTTGAGGATATAGAATTTTTGGTTTGTATGATTTAGGTATCAGAGTTTCTTTGATTGGTGTTGAAGTTTGAGATTTTGGTTGGGGTGTAGATTCTTCTTCTTCATCCTCACTATCGAAATTAATAGGATTTTAAAATTCATTTTGCTGATCATTTGGATTGGTAGGTGGGTCATACGATTTACCACTCTGTGTAAATACGAAATTTACATGCTCATTTCGAGCTTGCGGTGGTTGGTAAGGTTTAAATGAGCTTGATTTTGGGTTTGGTTGAGTGTTACTGGGAAGAGATCCAGAAGGTCGACCAGATTGCTTGTTAGCAAATCTATCGAATTTTGATTCTAGGTTTTGGATCGAGGCTTGATGATTTTTGGTTGTTGTTTTGAGTTTGGTTTTAAGATCCATAAATGTATCTTTGATAAAATAATTGGTCAATTTTTGAGCTTTTATAAATTCGCTTAATTGTCTTTGAAGGTCCGGTTTATCATCAAAATTGGATCGATAGTGATCTCGATTATAATCATTTCTTCTGCTTGAACGCTAATTATCGTAATTTAAGTCACGATTGCAGTAATCATTGTAAAAACATATGCGTCGAAAGGTTTGCATAAATTTTGCTTCTGCTTCAGGAGACATGGGTTTGTCATCTTCGTCATATTCAGGTATCGAGTGATTTGAACGGGATTGCATTTCATATGTGTACTGAGCATGGCCATTATTACATGGTCCAGTATGGCAATCCCTTCGAGCTATAAATTTTGTCAGTATTCGAATTACTACTACCTTCATCGGTGAAAGCTACAGTTTTCTTTAGAGATAATTTTGTTTTTTAGCCCAATTAAGCTTCAGTAAGACTTTGTCTTTGAGGAGTTGATAAGCTTGGTTTGGTGTTTTGTAGAGGAAAATACCATCAGCTGCTGAATTAAGAGTTTCTTGGGTTATTTCGTTAAGGCCATGATAACAGATTTTTATGATTTTGCCTTTGGTAAGATTGTGACCATGGAAATTTCTGAGCATTTCTTTCATACGAAGCCAAGCATCAGTTAAGGTTTCATTTTCCAAATTGGGAAAAACTTCGGATTTCTATGAGGAATTCGATCCAAAAATGAGTTTGGGAAAGAAATCGTGCATATAAAAGTTGGTTCAGAGTTTCATCCCTACTTTTTGATGGATCCTTTGCGTTGATGTTCGATCAAGCCATGTTTTTTGCTTCATGTATGTAAGCACCCATGTAGTTGGTATGACCACTACATTGTGTTTTTATTCTACACCCGAGAGTGATAAAAGGAAACAACATATAGGGCGGGCGGCTTTAATTTTCGGTGTCTCTGTATTTTAAACATATAGACGGCTTCATTTTTGTTGTCTCTGTATTTAAACATGTCACATATTTCAAGGAGTTCGTGAATGTGTTTATGTGGATCAGTTTTAATTCTACCATCAAATTGGTTTCCTTTGAATAGAGTCAAATGGTTACCTTTAATGGCCAATTCGTTTGCGGTTTCAGTAATGGTGATTGCGGAACCGAAAGTCAGAGTGACAACACGGTCGGTAGCCTACATGGGTTCAGCATCCATTTGGTTGTAATTTTTAAGAATATCAAGAAAGAGACGGAAATAGTTGATATCAAGGACATGTGGATATATTATTCTTGGGTGTTCGGGCCGTTCGTCTCTTCGTTCGAAAGGGACTCTCCTGTTTCATCGACGAAGTCTATAATTCAGGGTTCGTTCAGGTTCAGCTAGAGGTTCGACAAGTTCAAAATTGGACGCACGTGTATGCATCCAAGGTAAAATGTTTGAGAATGCATTTTTGAGAACGTTTTAAGAAAAACGTTATGACTGCAGAAAGTGCAGTACACTTTCCACAATGAAAGTTACACAAAGCAAGCAGAGTGATATTTTTAGGGAAAAGGTGATTAATATTTAAAAAAAATATGAAATGATTACCGAATAGTTTAAAGTCCCCATCAACGGCGCCAAAAATTTTATGTGTTTCAAAAGCTTTAAATTTATAAGACTAGAATTATTGTTTATTAAATGGAAACACACAGGTAAAGTATAACCCACGTATGTAGTATAATATGTCAGGTAAGACCAGGTCGTCCACAAGGATTTGATTATGTTCGTATAATCGCTAGTTTTAAGACAGATCTTAATGACCTTTTTCAGATGAGATATGATTAATGATGATTTCAATAATAAAGGAGTATGACTACTCGGATAGTTTCATATAATGCCTAAGCAATGGTAATGATTACAATCTTCAATTTTAGGACTTAACTCACAAAATGTTTTTTCGTCAAAAAAGCATTTTCACAAATTAACTTATTTTAACTTAAGACTTATATCATTTAACTTATTCAGATGTGTCACGCAAATAATCAAGTTACTATTATATCAAATCTATTTTGTTTTCCAATTAAAGTAAGCGGATTTCTCCAACCAAACGATGAAGATCGTAGAAAAATCTTTAAAACTATATTGAACACAACGGGCCTTTCGACCTATACTGTTATGCGTATATAATCAAAATTGACAAGATTAGATACGATAGGTTTGCAAAGTAAGCTTAAGATTAATAAGATCGTAATAATACCAAATACTTATTTATTATATTAACATCACCGAGTAGTCATAAGAGGTTTAGCCTCTGAAGTACATAATAACAAAGTGAAATAGATAGATAAAAAACATACGAGATTCAGATAGGCTATTGAGCATAAACATAACCCATTTACAAGTATCTAATCTTACGAAACCCGTTATAATAGAACAAAATACATAAAAATCAGTCTTCAGTCTTCAACCGAATTTCAGGCTTAAAACTCCAAAATTATAGTGAACCACTTGAGAGAGATTTTTATTGAGAAGTGTATAGGAGAGATATATCAAATGGCTTGAAAAACTTCTCAATTTATAGGTTGGCGACGCCTGAAGTGCGGCGCACAAAATAATATGTGCAGTGTACTTCAACCTAAGTCAGCTAAATTCTCATTAATGCATATAGCAAGTGCGACGCACATTCTGGGAAAACTAGCGCATATTGTGTATTAACTGACTTCATTTATTTCGTTGATAAGTATGGCGCACAAAGATATAAGTGCGGTGCACTTTTCAATTTTTGGGATTTATTATTTTTTCTTCTAACTTTGCTTCCAACGAGTGTAAACACTTGTAATTTGAAAATCTTGAGCTCGAACAGTCTTCAAGTAAACTGGCACATATTTCATGCTATTAATTATCGAAATTTCACAAGAAATGATGAAATATATACAAATAACGCCACCTAAAATATGTATAATTAAGACGTTATCACCTTAGGAGAATATTGCTAGGAATGAAAAAGTGACGATCATTATTAAGTCACAAGTCTTGTAATAATTAGATAATTATTAAATGTGTAATTGTTAGGTTAAGGGCTCCTAACTAAAATGTAGTCACGAGACTTGGCTATACAATAGCCTTGAGCTAAGAGAACTTAATTGTAAGGGGTATAAATACTCCCTTAGAATGCATTCAATAACAAGTTATCATTCCCATCCCTCTCTTTCTCTCTCTACCTCATCCTCTCCACCTCATTCTCCCTAACCACTTTCTCTCTCTACTCTTTCTATCTCTAGATCTAACACACACTTACATCTAAACACACACGATATTGCCTAAAACCATCCTTTAATAGTATTGACCAATTACTCGAGGAGTGTCATTTGCATAGGACAGTGTTGTGGTGGTGGTAATGGGTATGAAAAAAATAGGGGTGGAAAGTTTTATTAGAGGGGTGGGTGGGTATAATGGGCTCTGATACCAATTGTAGTATATTAGATATCACAATACAAGCTTAGGAATGATGGGTTGGCCAAATTTCTAGAGAGAGAAAGTGACTAGTCTAGTGAGAGAAAACACCTTAAATGTGTGTATTATTAAATGAACAACCAACCGCTTCCCATGGCTGGAAAGGGGTATTTTTACAAGTGTTTTGGTGCCCCTAAATAGGCCATGGAGTGGGCTAACAAGTGGGTAAAGACCCGGCCCAACACCATAAGTCGTACGGTAACTAAACGATTAAAACTAAGACTACGAGCTAACTTATGCTAGATATAACACAGGGTGACCGAGTATTTTACATGGATTTTCATAATCCTAACAGAAATGGTCATATACACTTTATAAACCTTTGATTTCAAAATTTATAATTACATTTTTTTGGCTATTATAAGGAGTTAAATGGTCATACACACTTTATAAACCTTTGATTTCAACATTTATAATTACATTTTTGTGACTACTAAAATGATTGAAATGGTCATACACACTTTATAAACCTTTGATTTCAACATTTATACTTACAAAAACTTATGAACTCACCAACTTTATGTTGACACTTTTAAGCATGTATTTCTCAAGTGAATATGCTTGATGTATAATAAAATACACTAATAAAATGTACGATATAATACCACAAGAGCAATTAAGAAAATTCCCTAAGGAAAATTCACTCTTAAAAGATATATATATAATATATAATACGTATATTTAACCGGGAAGTATGATCACCCGGGTTGTTTTCCCAACGACTTATGAAATTGAAACCACGTTTTAGCTCGGATGATGATTTGAATGAGTTAAAAGTTATTTTTGAGTTTCTATAACTACTAATTAAAAGTAACAATTAAAATAAACAATTAAAGGCTATTAAACACTTAAACAAATTAACTAGAGCAATTAAAAGCAAACTAAATTTAACTCCTAAAAATGTAAACTAAATTTCTAAACCTAAATTAGGACAAAAGAAAATTTTAACAAAAAGAAAAACATTTTTTTGATTATTTTTTGAATTTATTATGAATTTAAAACTATTTTAATTTAATTAAATCCTAAAAATAGCAAATTAAGTACTAAAAATTTAGAAAAATGAGTTTTAAACTTAGAAAAGTCTAAAGTAACATAAAATTTCAAAAAACTATTTTTAACTATTTTTAAAATTAAAATCCTATTTTTAAACTTAAATTTAAAAGCTCAAAAATGAAAATTAAAATTTAAAAGTAGTGAAAATGATTTTACTGAATGTAAACCTAAAGCTATTTTTTATAAAACTAAAAACTATTTTTTTTGTATTTTTCTGAAACTTTTTTTCTATTTTTTATGTATTTTTGAAAATTTAAACCTACGAAAAATCCTAGTAAATTGTAAAATAAAAGGAAAAATCTAAAAAATTCAGGTAAAATCTAAAATGCAACAAAGATTTAAGGAAAAATAAAAGGAAGGTGTCAGCTTAACAAATAAGCTCAATAAGCCCGTAGTTAAGCTACGGCTTATTAGCTAAAAGGGAAATGAAAATGTGTTTAAAGATTAAATGGAAAGAGAAGAGGACGGATGAGCTATTGTAGCATGATGGTTAACATGTTGGGTTTATAAGAGTGAGGTCGTGGGTTCGAGGTTGGCAGACACCCCTTTTTGCTATTTTTTATTTTTTTTGAAAATTTTAAAAACCAAAAGCTAAAAACTAAAGATTATAAGTTTTTAAACAACTTTAATTAAGACAACACTAGCTTAAACTCAAAAAGAGCTTTTGAAGTTCTGCCTTCAATAAGAAGGCTTTTAAGCTATTTTTAGCTTATTTTGACTAAAAGCTTTGCACAAGCTTCACTATAAGCTCAATTCTAAATCCAAAAACTGTTATAGATTCCTTGTGATGTCTACAAGCTAGAAAGGAAAAGCTACTTAAGCTGAAAACACATTAAGCTAACTGAATTTTGAAGGAAAACTAGTAAACTCAGGTTTTTACTCAAAAAAAAACTCAAAGTTAAGAAAAGCTAAAATGCTTAAGAAGCCAAAACAGAAGCTGAGCTTATGCTCACTTATCAATCAACTAACAAGCTACTTATTCAAATTATAAAAAAACAAATTCTACAAGCTAGAAATCAAATTTAAAGGCTAATAATCTATTACCTACTGTTTTGGTCTTTTTTAAGAATTTTTATGACTTTAAAGCTGAAATGTACCTAAGTAAATAAGCTTGGAAATGAAAATTAACACTTAATCTATACTAAGCTATGTATAAACTATAAGCAAATTAAATTTTGAATCCTAAAACCTGACAAATCTTACTTAAATGGGATCCAAAAGCTACTGCAGTTAAAGACTGCAGTATGCTTATCTGATGCAATTGGCAAAGAGGCCAAAGCACAAAAGCACAAGACAAAGGATGTCTCTATTGCTCAAGTCACTCTTATTGAGTGACTTTAAACTTAAATCAAGCAAGTACCAAGCCTGGAAAGCTTGGTAAAATTTTTAGCAAACTAAGTTTAAAGAAACAAAATGCCCTGGTGCTGAGAGCAATATAATAAGCCACAAAATGAATTTAAATTCAAACTAATCATCCAAACCTTTTTAAAACCTTATCAAATTTAAAAGTCAAGCTGACCAAAGAGAAATTAGCAAGTTGTTTTGACTTTTAACAGTCAAATAGGCTTAATCCAAACACCCTTTTATATGCTGACAGAATCAAATTAGCTTATGATATTAAAATCTAACAAGCTAAACCTAAGTACCAGATATTAATTAGCTTAAAACTAACTTAACAAACTTCACTTATTAACTAATTAAGCTATAATTAACAATCTAAAAGCTACGCTAGATATTTTTGGTTTTTTAAATGATTTTCATGACAGGAATGAAAAAAACTAACTCTAAATTATATAAGCTAAAGACAGATAAGAAAACATG